>CAIGRP010024068.1:0-23101 GCA_903798385.1 Fraxinus cuspidata | reverse complement strand
TCTTGACATGGACATAGCATAAATATAACGTCAAATTTATTATAATATAAGCTAAAAAAAAAGAAGTAAACAAAACTATATATAAAATTTTCAACTTCAAAGCTATTCCCATTTCGAACATTATTTATGGAACCTAAACATTCAGAGCCAATTTATTAAGATTTTCCATGTTTTTGACATGGACATAGCATAAATATAACGTCGAATTTATTATAATATAATAAAAAAAGAAGAAGAAAACAAAATAAGAACTATAATTACAATACATGATGCTCACCTCCAAATATTGCAACACGTCTAGATTTTTTCGGTCTCATTCTATACCTTAGCTACAATTATATTATAGAATCAATTGTTAACTCAACACTTAAAAATAAAAAAAAATAAACAAAATATATTACACAAAGAATTTATATTATAATCAAATGAAAAAATCAACAATGTTCCAAGCAATTCAAACTTGCAGTTAACTTGTTTCGTTTCACTTGCAATTTAAGCCTCCATCTCCATTTATTTGTTCAGTCCACTTTCGAAACAGGATTCTAGGTTTCAAATTCAACAATCTCGAGACTAAATAATAGTTAACAAGCAATTTTCAAAAAGTAAATTTTAGCTGCTATATCTCTACTACAACCTTATTATGCTTTATATATATTAACCATCTTTATTCATATCTTCCAGAAGATAAGAAAATTTCACTCAATTGCAAGCAGAACATTCAACATTTCTGGGTTACCCTTCCAGGGAAATGGAAAGGAAAACGTATAAAAAATGTGAAAAGGATAAAGTTAAAGAAATCACCTTAGTTTTCAATTTTCTAAATCTACGCTTCGGCGAGGCGGAACGAAAGTTTTTTTTCTTCCAGTGGAATCTGCAATCTGAAGAGGTTTTTTCAAGAAATCGAAACGGAAAGGTAAAGAAAAAATGAAAAAGAAAAAGTTAAGGATATCACATTTGTTTAGTATTTTACTGGAGGTTAAAGAAATGGCCTTAGTTTACTAATTTGGCTGGAGTGATAGCTGCAATTTGTTTGCAGAGAAAAAGAAGTGAGAGAGGACTGAGAAAGAAAGAAATGTATGTACGATGTATGTATTATATCACTACTATAAACGGCTGGATATGATGGCCCACTCGGCTCGACTCGTCCAACGCGCCAATTCAGCTTATAAATAGTAAAAATAGAAGTGTCTCTTTTATATAGTAGTGATAATACTTAGTACTTGATAGAAGCAAACATTAAACTCATCATATTCGTGGCTTATCCTTTAGAACACACTTTACCATGTAATTGTAATCATTACACTATCCCCTGTTTGAGCCCTATTGTTTGGAAAAAAATGTATTTTGAAATAGTATTTTTCTAGGGAATACGTGATTTAAAAAAATGAGCTTTTGAAAAAGAAGGCTAAAGATAAACTATATATTCCAATGACATTGTCCGGCCCTTTGCTCACACTCTCAAACATAATTCTTGCTTTACTAAGCTCCTCTTTTATGACCAATAGTGAGAAAAAATATTTTTTGTAATAGTGAATTTTTGGAAAATATGTAATTAAAAGTAGGAAAAAATTTTGAGTATACGTGCAAAATATTTTATTTAAAAATATAACTAAAAATAAGTTAAAAATGAGTTTTGAAATAACAAGAATCAAACAACGTGACAATAAATTAGTCCATATATCTAAACTCGATATACAAATTAGTATTCCACGTATATTTTTGAGAATAGAATTGTAAAAAAACAAGATTTAGGGTTAAAAAGCAAGAAAAACAGCAACGCAATAGGTAATGCAACAGTACACTGGAATGTGTGAGAGAGTGGATGTGCTGTGGGGTAACGGTAATCAATGGGGTAATGTTTGTGGATTCGCAACTGAAGTAAATGTGCATTTGATGTAGTTGTTCTCTCTTTAATTGGCTTGCGGAAAAGCTAGAGAGAGAGAAATAAAGCTCATAGCTCTTAGCTCTTATCAGGTGTTTGAAGAAACTTTTCTTCAAACAGTTTGTTGTCATATTGGTGTGTTCAAGGATTTCTCTTCCTCATTCAATTCTTCGTGATCTGGTTATAATTTTATTCTTGTGCTTTTCTTGATTTTTCCTTATTGTGGTTTTTCAAAAATTCATGTTAAAAGATTGAATCTTCTTGAATATCCTGTCGATTCTTCTTTGGTCTTAATTTGCAATTTTTCTTGACAGTTTGAGATGAAATACTAAATTCACTAGGTTTCACACCTCAATCCCAAAAATCTGGGGGTATAAGTTACCCTTTTACTCCATCTCTGTTGTCCTCATCTAAACCTAATCTTCAAGAAAGGTCAAATCTACGTGGTCTAATTTTAGTTTATTTATTTAAATTAGTGTTCTTTCTGCCCAATCTCAAAACAGTGTTTTACTGTTAGCTTAAAGTAAATGACTGGCCCTTTCCTCCTTAAGAATATGGGGTTTTGATTTTTGAAAGCAAAGGCTTATTCTGGTGGATGCTTTTTTTTTTTTTTTCTTTCCCTTTTGCTTTTTGAAAATTAAGGTTTGAATGGAGTTCCCTTTTCTGTGGTTTCTTGTTAGATGGGCTAAACCAAAAAATCAACCCCTTTGATTGATTATTCTTTCTGAACATCTCTCACAATCATATCAGATTGATTTTACACAGTAGAAGGAAAAAAGGCTTTGATGCATATCTCACTTTGGAAGCCATTATCTCACTGCGCTTCTCTAATCTTGGACAAAAAAAGCAGAAGAAAAGATGATTCTGATCATTCAACAGCAGAAATCAAGAGAAACCCTTTAATTCTGCGGAAATTGCGAGAGCATAAGCTCAAAGAGGCTCTCGAGGAAGCTTCTGAAAATGGGTCTCTTGTTAAATCCCAGAACATGGCTTCTGATTCTATGGTCAATCAAGATGAGGGTTTGGTTCGATCTAGATCACTCGATCGACTAAATGCACAGGCAGAGTTTCTTAGAGCCACTGCCATTGCAGCTGAGCGTACATTCGGCTCTGGGGACTCCATTCCTGAGCTTGGCGAGGCGTTCTCGAAGTTCCTCACGATGTACCCGAAGTATCAGTCGTCAGAGAGGATTGATCAGCTGAGGGCAGATGAGTACTCGCATCTCTCTGGTGCCAATTCAAAGGTATGTCTCGACTACTGTGGATTTGGATTGTTTTCATTGCTACAAACTGTTCATTACTGGGAATCGTCCACGTTTAGCTTGTCTGAGATAACTGCGAATTTGGGAAATCACGCTCTATATGGGGGTGCTGAGAAAGGTACCATTGAACATGATATAAAGATGAGAATAATGGACTATTTGAATATCCCTGAGAACGAGTATGGCCTTGTATTTACTGTGAGTCGTGGCTCGGCGTTTAAACTTTTAGCTGAATCATATCCATTTCAAACGAACAAAAGGCTCTTGACCATGTTTGATCATGAAAGTCAGTCTGTGAATTGGATGGCTCAGAGTGCTAGAGAGAAAGGTGCCAAAGTCAATAGCGCATGGTTTAAATGGCCTTCTCTCAAGCTCTGTTCAACTGATCTTAGGAAGCAAATTTTGAACAAACGGAGGAGGAAGAAAGATTCCGCTGTTGGCCTTTTTGTGTTTCCTGTGCAGTCGAGAGTTACCGGTGCGAAGTACTCGTATCAATGGATGGCCCTGGCTCAACAGAAAAATTGGCATGTTTTGCTTGATGCTGGGTCATTGGGCCCAAAGGACATGGATTCCCTTGGATTATCTTTATTTCGACCAGATTTCATCATCACTTCGTTCTATAAAGTGTTTGGCTATGACCCGACAGGATTTGGATGTCTTTTAATCAAGAAATCTGTGATGCTAAGTCTTCAGAATCAGTCTGGACATGCCGGGTCGGGTATAGTGAAAATTACTCCCATGTTTCCTCTGTACTTGAGTGATTCAATGGATAATTTTCAAGGATTTGTTGAGGATGAAGAAGTCAGTGGGAATGAAGTTAACTCGGAAACACGTCCAGGATCTCAATTGCCTGCCTTTTCTGGTGTGTTCACACCTACACAGGTGACGGATGTATTTGAAAGTGAAATGGAGCATGATAACAGTTCTGATAGGGATGGGGCAAGCACCATATTTGAGGAAACTGAGAGTATTTCTGTTGGGGAGGTGATGAAAAGCCCCGTCTTTAGTGAAGATGAATCGTCAGATAACTCACTGTGGATTGATTTAGGTCAGAGTCCACTGGGTTCTGATAAAGCTGGTCATTCGAGCAAACTCAATGTAGCCTCTCCATCGCCACCAGTTTGGTTTGCTGGCAGAAAAACTCGTAAGCAAATTTCTCTGGAAGCAATTCAGACATCAAGTAGCCCGATGTTTGACAAGGAATTGAATCCAGGACATCATGAAGACCACCATGCATTATCATTTGATGCAGCTGTTCAATCAGTGTCTCAAGAATTGGACAATTTCAAGGAGATTCCTGACGAAGAACATATTACTGAAAGAAATGAGGTTTTGATAGAATGTAGAACTCCGGTGTATCATCATCTTCAGGAAATTGAAGAAGAACCTGATGCTAACAATCCACTTAATTCTGCTGTGAAAGGATATGGTCCCAACAACTTGGTTTCTGCTTCGAATCATAAAAGAATGCAGAACGGCTCAGCTTCTGAGATATTCCCTGAACCGAAGGAAAGTGCGATAAGAAGAGAGACAGAAGGTGAGTTTAGGTTGCTGGAAAGGAGAGAAAAAAGTAGAATACCTGGTGGTAGATTTTTTGGCATAGAAGAGACGGAGCAGCTTGGAAGCAGGGAAAGAAGGGTATCCTTTAGCACAGAAGACCATCACAGAGCTTACCTAAGCCAAACTCTGGAGCCTGGAGAAATATCAGTCACGAGTCTCGATGATGAGGACTACATTAGTAACGGGGAATACAGTGATGAACAAGAGTTGGAAAGGAATGAACCTGAGTTGATCTGTAAGCATCTTGATCACATAAACATGTTGGGTCTCAACAAGACAACCTCTCGACTGCGATTTCTAATTAATTGGCTTGTAACTTCATTACTTCAATTAAGATTCCCGGGTTCAAACGGAAAGGACAGCGTACCACTTGTTCAGATCTATGGCCCAAAAATTAAATACGAAAGAGGTGCAGCTGTTTCATTCAATTTGAAAGACAGAAACCAGGGTATGATTAGTCCAGAAATTGTTCTGAAGATGGCCGAGTCACACGGTATATCTCTTGGTGTTGGCATCCTGAGTCACATAAGGATTCTAGATAGCTCCAAACAGCAACGAGGATCTTTGAGTCTTGCTGATACGACTCTTTGCAAGCCAATGGAAAATGGCAGACACGATGTTAAAAGTGGATTCATCAGAGTTGAGGTTGTCACTGCTTCTCTTGGCTTTTTGTCCAATTTCGATGATGTTTATAAGTTGTGGGCATTCGTGGCTAAATTTCTTGACCCAGCCTTTGTCAATGGGGGAGTCCTTGCACCTGTTGTAGAAGATGTAGAATCATAAGGCCAGAAACTTTTGCTAATATTTAAATTTCCTTTCCCCCTTGCTACAAGGGGGTGATGCAGAGATGCATTGACAGAAGGATGATCCAAGTGCAAGAAAAGCAAAAGAAGGAAATGTTTTGTTTAGATTCCTTTTGCCCCTCCTGCCTCGTCTCCTCCAAGTAAATGGTTTTTTCATTCATGTTTTAATTCGCCTTGGATTATTTACTTTTACCTTCTGGGGTCTTGTAGAGTTGGTTTTAGAAATTTATATCATTTCAAATAGTAATGAGGAAGTCGAGCTGATATAAATGCTTGTAACGCCACCTTCAGCTGTATAAAAATCTTCTTATTTTGCTTGCTTCAGGCTATTTAACATTTTCTCTTGTTCGAGTCCTTCCCAAGAGCAGAACTACTATCCTTCCAAGAATGAATCTCAAGGTGAAACTTATGAGATTGTGAAAGGGATCTCTTTGTTCTAATGTTATATGATTTGCGTCGATGAAGAAATTGATTAATTTGATCGTAATGCTTGAATGCCATATCCATTGTTGTTTTTTGCTCATTTTTCACATGAAATGCCAGTATCAGTCATTGGATATACTTTCGCCTTCTGCATTTCGTTTAGTTGTCATAGTTTTGATTTTAAGAAGTTAGGATCTTCATTTTAGACCCTCTATTGGATTGTATAGGATTAAACACGGCAACTGACAATTTTGTAACATGTTTTTTCTTTAATCTTGTTCGGTCTATTTAGTCGAGCATGTTAAATATATAAACACACACGATATGGCAGGAATGGCAATCCATCGAAAAACTTGAATGGTTAGAAATAAACCGAATTTATTATTTATAGTTTTTATATTTATCTAGTACAGGGTATTGTGCGATCTCGAACTCACATAAAAGAATAGACACTAATGGAAGAGTATGCTATTCGTCAGTAGTAGAGATGATGATCTGTGTGGATGAAAGTGGACCCCGATTCATTGTTCAATGAAGTTGTAATGCATTTTAAGTGACGGATTTGACTCTGGTGACCAATTTTGTGAACAAACAAGATTTTAATCCCTTTACAAAAGTTGAACTGATTTGGTAAATTATAGTACCAAACACCTATTGATCTTAAAGAGAACACCATGCAATGTGCCTACCTTACGTACTTTTTTAACTTATAGTAATTATTGAAAGAAAAATCATGCTGTCTGTCTTTATTTTTTATTTGGTGTAGTCATTAATACTGGGCCATATCCAATAAGTTTTGTTTGCCATGCATATAATAGTGGATTCTTGAATCATTGTGCTGCCTTTATTTTTCATTTTTCCATTTTTATGTGATTTTGTAGATTCTGCATTCTAGGAGGCCGAGGTAGGTAGAATTGGCACTGCGTCGTTCTTTTAGATAAATTTATGATGATTCAAATCCAATTGTAAAAGTGACCATGTTTTAACCTTTTTCCTTTAAAACGTTTGAGTAGTGTGAGCATCGAGAAGGAAATCATTCAACCTAATAAGTTCAATTTAATAATTGAGTTGTACTTGACCTAATGGATGACTTTGTCAAGTTGTACTCAATTAGATCAACCAAATAGTCTTGTTGTTCGACCTCAGTAGTACTCATCCAACTCGATTCAATTTGTCGTTTGATCAAAAAGTTGTCATTGAGCTTAATACATATCCAACTTAATTCGGCAATCGATTTGCTTGAGTTTTACAAGAAAAATAGCACTTAAATACATTTCAGCTATCCAACATCACAAACCCTACTTTCCTCTCTAAAACAACAAAACACTTGCAGCAAAAATAAAAGGATGACATTAACACATAAAGAAATTGAAAAGCTTTCTTTGTGGGATAGGTTGTCTTTAAAAGTAACTTTACTCAAGATATAGAACTAGAAAGTAATGGATTATGAATACAATAATCATTATATGCAGACATAAATAGCTGGCTGAAATAACACTATCAGCCAAATATTTCGAGTGAAATTTAAATTAAAGCAATAAATCTTGTTTGTACTATGTACAAACAAATATATATGTAGTATAAAAATGAGATCAATACCCAATAATAAAAAAAAAAAGAGCTCTCATCATAATCGTTTACAAGAACAATAGTTCATCCTTCTAACATCTTTGGTAAGTTGGACCGATAATATTTAGAGGAAAAAAATTCAATGTATTATAACGTCAATAAGTCGTGTTCAGCACTGCGTACTAGACATACCCTAGATGTGCACCATAATAAAAGCATTTAGCAAGTTCAAACCAATCGTAGTATCATAGAGAAACTTGGTACGAGAAAGCTCCCCTTGTAATTCGCCTATGAGAAAGTTCGATCTTATGTTCGAAAATGTGGGTCAGATAATATTAAAAAAAGAAAGAAAAAAGAAAGTAACTAAAATCTTGTACTGAGAAAAAAGAAAGTAACTAAAATCTTGTACCCACATGTATCCATCAACCAGGATTTTATAGAGAACATTCTTGCACTTGTGCAGCACATTTGTAAACCTTAAAACCATTAAGTTGACTATATATATATATATATATATATATATTGACGTTGAGTGTGAAAAGTTATACAAGTACTAAGACCAGCATGCCTTCTCATTTAGTAGCATCAATATTATGCGGTAAAGAGCAAATAATGATCATATTACACCATGCATGATAAATTGGTGACTGGTTAAACATTTATGATATTCAATCACAATCATTTGAGGGATACATTCCACTAATTTGAGATTGCATTATTATGGTCCGTTCCAAATTTTCAAATCTTTATAAGATGATGAAATCTTGATGCTACCATCAATGAACCCAATATGTTATTGGCCAACTTCTTCATGGATCTCTTCCACGTAGAATTGTTAGTTTGTCACTTGGAGAGCAAAACCGAGTGGATGTAGGGGGATTGGGCCGAGCGGTACCCAATTCATTTTGATGTGTAAAAAAAATTTTGTACGTAAAAAAATAAAAAATAAAAATTATATTTACATTTTTTTCACATTAGCCTAGCTTGAAATTGTTTTAGTCCGATCCTGAATCTGACCATGTGATGGGTGAAGAAATATCTACGATTGGAATAGTGGTGCTGATGTTTCGTTTCATAATGATTGCACAGGTGGTGAAAATGAACAATAAAAAGAGGTATTGCCCCTTTATCAAAAAAAAAATGGATTTTTACTCACTCTGCCTTGATTGAATCTAACTTTCAATTTTTTTGGTCCAAACAACATTCTAAACATATTCCAGTCATACTAGCATTAGAAACCAATTACCAACACTTTATTCCACAGTAGAGAATCAAAGAAAGAGGGAGGGAAGCCTCAGGACTACGAGGGGTGAGGCGCTCATACATTCATCGAGACGTAAAAGGTCGGGATAAAACCCAAATTTATCTTACGTGTTAAAAATGGGTTAGGTTGGGATAGAGGTCCATGTGAGACTTGATACGACATGGGAGCAGTTAGATTGACCCAATAATTTTGTCAAAATATTTTTTTATTGAAAATTTAAAAATTATTCGTGTTGAGTTGTAAATCACTAAGCTATTATTAGGTAAAGATTTCTTGAGAATAAATTTTGAGAAAATTGATTATTTTTTTATATGTGGTTAAAAAGTAGGAAAAAGTATTGAGTTATTTTATTAGAATAATGTGTGAATGAAAGTGAATTTGAAAAAAAAAATGAAATTCAAAAACTAAGAACAGACTTAGTTGTAAGCATAAACAACTCGAGTCATGTCTAAGTTTAGGTCAAGCCAAATAAGGGTGGGATAGCCTGGTCAGGTGCACAAGCTGCTAATCTTAGGTTTAGTCTATTATGAGTCGGGACTTGCGTGAAAACAATTAAGCTGCTTGTACATTAAGACCTGGTCCACAATAGCTGACATGGCAAGCAATTTGAAAAGAAAAATGCTATGTGTACCCGGGAGTTTACACTGCCCTCACAAGATAGAGGGGGCGTGTAAACGCCCGGGTACACATAGCAAAGCCCATTTGAAAACCTTGAAAACCATTAAGCTGCAAGTTGAAATTGTTGATATCAACTGCAAGTTTAACCTAAGAAGTTTTAATGTCATAAACCTAAGAAGCTGTAATGTCAATTTAGAAGTAGCCTGAAACCCATAGATTTGTGGCCGGAGACTAAAATATATAGTCTAAAAGTGATTCCACTTTCGTTCTCGTATTCACAATTCCCGTTGGTCAGTAGTTTTAGATTCCTCGTTTCATTTGCTATGAATGAGATATATACGATTATAGTTCGTATTTCTGGTGCAGGGCGGCCAACCAAGTCATGCTTTTACACAACATTCACAATACAACTTCATCCCCCCATCTCCAACTAATGTTACATTGCTCGTAGAAGGTAATGTTGTCAATCAACACATGTAATTTTATTTCTCAAATGGGGTTCGTTCCTGCATATTAATGTAATTTTTTTACAGGATTCAATACGATGTATTGAAGAAGGGAATTGTTTGACTAGATAACTTGTCCAGGCTGCGATGAAGATGACATGGCAGCAGATGACAACGACCTGTTGATGATTTCATTTTCATTTTAGATGCCACTTGTTTTGCTAAGATTGTTGAGCATCATCTCTATATATGTCATTTACGAACAAAGAGTATATATAGAACGAAAGGTTCGATACAACAGGGGGTACACTTACAAACCATGGCGTACATAGCGTCAAAGTACAACTTACACAATCCACATACAAACATAAGTTACACAACTAGTTCGACTAATGCATAATAATCAAGTCGGGCCTTTTCCTTTCTCATCCTCTTTGCCACTTGCTTTACCTTCGCGGATTGTAAGATTGAAAGAAATATTCAATTCTTGTTCATCGTTTAACTGAAATAGAGATTCCAACATGCAAGATACATCTCGGATTGCTTCCTTCGTCATAAGAGTAGTCGATGTAACTGTATCCATACTTTGAGTCGCCACTGGATTCATCGTCTCCAAGCGACTTCCAATATCCACAATTAGCTCCTACAACTGTGGCATACGCCATGATTCTTTCCTGCAATTCTAGAATGGGGATCAACCAGAAACTTAGCATCGAAAAAATGCATATACAATAAAACTAAGGAACGTAAGAATGCAGTTATGTTACAAGTTTTTGTAGTAAAATTCAATGTTAATCGTTCTCAGTTCAAGACACGCGAGGATAAGCAAAACTCGACTCAAACTCTTTAACAGTTAATAGTGCTAATGAGCATAATTTCTGAACTTGAGATGAAGCAATCAATTTTTGAAGCTCATTCCCACATGAACACGCCCCATTTTCAATACCAGTACATTAAATAATGAAACCCATCAAATTTGAAGCTCACTCTCTCGCTCACGATACCAGTACCTTCACAAACGAAACCCAGCAAAATTGATTTTATACACCACTAACATAGTGATAACGTTTTTACTTCACTTCCCTATTTTTTTTCTATTTCTTCAACCCCTCTCAACTCTGGTGTTTTGCAAAACAAATAACTTACCAAAAATTTGCAGCAGATCTCGTCGGAGACGAAGGCGTCGGCGTTGAAAAAGTTGAATACACGCGACAACAGATGAAATCTCTCTCCAAGAGGGTTTGATCAATTTGGGGATAATCCTTCAATCAGTATACGCCAACTGAAGTTGATGAATGGACCGGTTTTGGTCACTTTCCCTTTTTAGTTTAATGTATTTTTTTAATGCCACGTTAGCACTTTCAACGGCGTGGTCAAGAGTAATGTACATATAGCGCGATTAGCACTGTCAACGGGGTGGTCAAGATACTACTACAATTTGGCGGGTAATGCCACCATCATCCCATGAAGCCTCCGCCATAGCCACCCAACTTATCCAAAAATGCAGAACCACCACCTCACTCCGGCAAGCCCGTCAGCTACACGCCATTCTCCTAACTTCCACATGCTCCCTTTCCAGAACCCCATACTTATACAACAACATCCTCTCTATGTACGCGAAATGCCGTTCCTCTGTCGATTGTCGACTTGTGTTCGACAAAATGCCTCAACGAAACTTAGTGTCATGCAATGCGCTCATTTCCACATATTCTCGTTTTCCTCGCCAAGCACATTTGGCCTTTTGGGTGTTTACACAGTTGGGAAATGAGGGGCTCGTGCCAAATGGGTCGACATTTACGAGCCTTTTACAGGCGTCAGCTAGCCTTGAGGATTGGATAATGGGGTCTTCGGTGCATGCACTGTGTTTGAAGTTTGGATTCTTGAATAATGTTCGTGTTCAAACATCTCTGCTCACGATGTATTCGTATTGTGGGGATATGGATTGTGCTAAGAAAGTGTTTTGCCTTATGATGGATAGAGATGCCACGGCTTGGAATGCCATAATTTCTGGGTATGTGAAAAATGATGGGATAGTTGATGGCCTTGAACTTCTTCGCAGGATGTTCAGGGATGGAATTTGTCCAACACAATATACGTATTCAATATTATTGAATGCTTGGGGGAGGTTAAGGGATTATAATTCTGGGAAAGTTGTTCATGCCCGAGTGATTGTGTCAGGGACATATGTCGATTTGCCTTTGAACAATGCACTGCTAGATATGTACAGCAGTTGCAGTGATACTGTTACTGCAAATCACGTCTTCAGGAAAATTGAGAATCCAGATTTGGTTTCATGGAATTCAATGATAGCCGGGTATTCAGAGAACGGAGATGGAGAGAAGGCAGTAGATATGTTTGTTCAACTATGTCGAGTGTCTTTAGCTAAACCAGATGCATATACTTTTGCAGCAGTTACTTCTGGGATAGGAGCATTTCCAGCTCTAGATTACGGAAAACCACTCCATGCCCAAATTGAGAAGGCCGGATTTGCGAGGAGTGTCTATGTTGGCAGCACACTGATATCCATGTATTTCAGCAATGGGGAGATTGATTCTGCTCACAAGATTTTCTACTCAATTTTGCTAAAGGATGTTATTCTTTGGACTGACATGATTGTTTGGCATAGTAGAATAGGTGATGGCGAGAGCACTATTAAGTTATTCCATGCAATGTCACGGGAAGGCTATAAGCTTGAGAGCTTTGCACTTAGTGGAGCTTTAAGCGCATGTGCCGATCTTGCAATTCAGAGACAAGGCGAGATGATTCACTCCCAGGCCGTAAAAACAGGAAATGATTCTGATATTGCTGTTTGTGGAAGCCTGGTCGATATGTATGCTAAAAAGGGAGAACTTGAAGCCGCTGAATCCATATTTTTTCTTTTGCAAAAGCGCGATTTGAAGTGCTGGAACTCGATGATTGGAGGATATGGTCACCATGGGAAAGCAGAGGAGGTTTTTCTAGTTCTTGACGAAATGTTGATACAAGGCATGAAACCTGATCAAGTAACGTTTATATCTCTGCTTGCTGCTTGTAGCCATTGTGGCTTGGTGGACAAGGGTAAGTTCTTTTGGAACTATATGAAGGAAAATGGTTTGAAACCTGGGCCTAAGCACTATTCTTGCATGATAAGTTTGTTAAGTCGAGCAGGACTATTAGAGGAGGCTGAGGAAATGATAATACAATCACCCTTTGTAGATTATCATCTTGAATTATGGAGAACTCTCTTGAGCGCCTGTATCACAAATGGAAATTTTAGAATCGGAATCAATGCTGCTAAGCAGATTTTAAATACCAATGCAGAAGATTGTGCAGCAAATGTACTGCTTATGAAACTATATGCTGCAGCAGGGAGATGGGATGATGTTGCAAAAACGAGGAAGAAAGTGAAACAATTAATGTTAGAGAAAGAACCAGGTTTAAGCTGGATAGAGGTCACAAATAATATCCATGTATTTTCTTCTGGTGATCAATCACACCCACAAAATGATGAGCTGCAAGGTGAGTTGTGTAGAGTTATGGGTAACCTGATGCCTCTGGAAGCAGATGAGATATATGTGTAAATTTGTTTATGTACATTGTCCCAAAAAATACCCGTTACACTTTTTGACTCCTAGGTGAAGGCTCATAAAAGCTTGAAGTTTAGCATGGCCATCTAACCATACTTCAAACTTTTTAGAACACTGATTTTTAACATAAATGTTTCGCGGACTTTTATACAAGAATAATTTGCAAGAAAAAAATGAATGAGCAAGTTCAAGATTCACCAATGCTGATAGACCCGGTCAGGCATTGAACTGGAAAATGGAGAGGGCAGGAGGTCAAACTGCGTTGTAGTGGAGGTTAAAAATAGTTTTCACATGCTTACACCTGATCAATTAAGGTTCTGTCATAAATATTATCATCTAAAAAGCCCATCAGCCAAGCTTGTAGAGATTAACAATTATCCAAGCACTATGGCCTCGACCCGATTTGTTAAGTTCGTAGTAGCAATATCCTTCAGTGATCTCCACCAGACGTAAAACATGAACTTGAGTTGAGAAATGTAGATGTTGAGAAATGTAGATGATACCGATAGATTATTTAAGAGAATGACAAATTAAGTAGTTGATGACATATTTTACGTAAACATAAAGAGGCTCGTATTAATGAGAGAAGCAATCTCGTTGTAATATATTAGAGAAGAAAAATTGATCAAAACTAACAAAGCTAATCTTTCATTAAATCTGACAATGAACGTGAACAATGATTCATATAAACAACCAAATAAAAATAAATAAATAAAAAGGACGGTTGTCACAGTCGAGTACAATATCCCTGGGGAAAGTGTCACCATGCTGCAGATATCGTGACAACAGATAATGAACTTCAGAAGGCTGAATCCATAAGAAAAACATAAATAGCTATATCTCAAACATAAGACAAAATATAAAATTATAGCATGTCAAAAGCAAATAGATCGACACAAGAAATCACCAGAAATTTGTTAAGGATAAATGAGTGCAGAAGTTTTCTAGTTACTATATGCCTGCAAAAATTACAAAGGTCGAACTTTACATTGTTACAATAGCATTGCTTTCAAGCAGCAAATTAAAAGCACTAATGATCAAATGAACTGAAATTTGACATCAGTCTGGTAATTACAAAATGAAAATCTAGGTAGCCCAGAAATTCCAGAAGCGCATGATTCCTACCCTAGGGCCATAAGAAAATCGTTGAACTTTTGCCCATCGCAATATCTGGTGATTATAGAAGCTGAAAGCAAATCAAAAGTCTGCCTCTGTTTTGATGAACTGTTAAGAAGCTGACTACCGCCGGGCAGTGCGACTTTTTGCTCTTGCTTTCTGCACGACAAAGGAGATGTAACAGATTACTTTCAAAAGCCTAGTGCATGCTTGACATGGACAACCCAATGAGAGTAAATAACAAGTCATCCCGATGTCAATCTGATATGTATGATAGCATACTACTTTACGCCATTAATGTATTCAGTGTTCACAAACATCCACAGTTCTCCCAGGCCAATACTCACAAGCATAAAACATAAGGCACAAAAAGGAAAAGCAATATGTTCATGCGCCAGTAGACTGATGCATATATATCCACGGATGGAAAAAACAAAATGTGCCTAAGATGGAAAAACTTGTGCACTTTTATGCCGTAGATGAAACAATTGAGTCTAGTATGCACATGAGGGAATGAGGAAGACAAATTTAAATAAATATCTCCCCTCGAACAACTTAAGCTTTTAATTCTTTTCGTTTAATACTATTGTGCTTCTCCAGTTTTCCAGGAAAATGAAGATATCTGGGACAAGATTACACAGTTTTATGCAGCAAACGTCTGAAAAACATCTTTCTGTCCATGTTTAATTACTAAGACAAACTCTGAATACATAATATCATCTAAAACCACTAGCATTTCTCCCGAACAGAGAACCCCAACGGAGAACACTATCACCAAGACACCACTAAAACTAGTCCTTGCAAACACAACAATCTCAACCATTCACAGCAGCAGCATTCAAGCTCAGCAGCTATCACAGTTCATATAAACCATAAATCCTAAAATAAGAATTTTTTTTAAAATGACTTAAAGTACGAGAAAGAAAATTAAGTATGACCAACATTGTAATGTCTCTTTTACAATGACCAGAATTTTAGGGTATTCCTAAAACAACCTTATATAATTCATGATTGGCTCCTATTTCATTCATTATTGTGGCTAAAAAAATTCGGAAGACAGTTAACTGCCTTTTCTTCAGTAAATGAAAAACAGGCAAAATCAGGTCTTAAATTTATCTCGGGGTCTTAAACTTCACGAAAATCCTTATTCTGTTACCACTAATATAATTGTTACACCATCTCCCACCTACCTTTTTGATAGATCTCGAGGGAAATTCTTTTCTAACAATAATCTAGTAATAATAATAAGACTATCATTTTTTCAGTAATAGGAACATAGTCCTGAAGTGAAAAAGTTAACTCAACACAAAGTTAGAGCTGGTCAAACTTTTCATACTCGAGTGACAATTTTCACTTTGACCATGAAAAGAGGGCTAATATGAACAACTCCCCATCCTAAAGTCATTGCTACTTTCCTCTTTCTTTACTTATCAAACATACACAAATCCCACTAGACTTGTGTCACCAACATTTGTCATTCTTAACCACCATTGACTTCAATGATTCATTACGATTTTGAATATCATTGGCCATTCAGGTCAACCATCACAGCTATCACTTCTCGAATGCCTCCATTTATGCTCCCTGTACATTAAACATTTCTCCAGAATATGCAATATGCCAAATTATGACATCCAAGTTCAACTGAGCTAGCCTATGGTGTGATTCATCACTAATCATGTTATGATATCAGAATGGAGGCCTAGATATTAATGGGAACAATGTCGGCAATTAATGATCTGCTCTATATGATTCTATCTAAAGAATGCATCATCATTTGGCTTTTTCTATCTGTAAAGAGCAATTTTGAGTAGACAGCTCCAGTAAGTACATTGAATCAAAATAAATTAAAGCCCCTGTTTGGTAGAGATTAAAATAAGATTTTTAGTAAATTTTGATAAAAGTTGATGTAATGTGTGGTTAAAAAATTGTGGTCCCATAAAATATGTGATTAAAATTAATTGTTGACTTTGAAATTGATAAAAATTAAGATTTTAATTTCTATCAAACAGGGGCAAAATGTCAAACAGATAAAAAATAATAAATTTTCGCGTATGCAAAGCATGTACTTTTAAGAGGACAAATAGTCAGACATTGATGTGGGGAGCAAGAGGTAAGAATGTGAAAGGAAAGATATGAAAAGCCAGTCCAGAGATAATTAAAATAAGAAATTAAATTTACTCACTGAAATAGTCCCAAAGCTCGCTCCTGATCCTGTTGCAGCTCCTACTGACAAGTCAAACAAATCAAGTGAAAAAAGTTGAGAAGGAAAGGTATTCAAATAGGGAAATAGAAACAATTATGGTTAAACACAAATATTATAGGCGTAAAACACCTGAAATATAATTTGAATTACTGAGATTTTTTGTCTCGTAAATGTTTAGATCATTTGGCAATAACATGCAGTTGATATAAAAGTTTGCTATCCAAATTGTCACAGTAATGAGTCGAAGTAATAATAATGTTGAGCTAGAATTAATTGATAGAAATATTCGTGTCAAAGTAGCAAGAAAAAAACTATAGATGCATTCAACTAAAATCAGAAAACCAACACATAGGTTGACAAGGCAGGATGAGAAGAGGTAGGTTTGTTGCAATTGCACTAACACAAAGAAAATGGTGACCAGTGGAAGGAAACTATGTTTGTTACGAAAGCATGGAACATCAAATAACCTCATTCAAACCCATCGGTGATAACCAGTTTGAACTTGATGAAGAGGAGATACTGTCGTCTCACGGAATTTCTCAACAGGAAAGCAGAAAACTAAATTCAGTGCATCTCACCAAATTTCAGCAAGAAAAAAAATCAATTCTTACACTAAATAACAACATGATATAAATTAACCAATTTCCATTTTTCTTGTCAGACATCTAAATAGCAGTAGTTGACAATATTGAAGTTAATCGTTTGATTTGCTAGTCAAAAAATTACCTGTACCAAATGGAGTTGAAAAAGTTGAGAGTCCAGAAGGAGTTGAACTAAATAATGGAGCCGAAGTGCCAAAGCCTGAGGTGGAAACAGATAATGAACCAAAAGGTGAAGTCTGAGGGGTTGCACCAGACGATGCAAACAAAGAGGAGACTGGAGCAGACGTGGTAGGAGTGGAGAACAGAGAAGGTGATGTGGTAGCAGATGGAGTAGCGAAGAGTGAGGTCCCACTTCCAGATGAAGCTGATGCTGCAGCAAACATACTTGGTGTAGTTGATGCCCCAGTTGCGGCAGAGCTGGTAAGCAGTCCAGCAACTTGGGTTGATGGTTGAGAAACTGTAGGCAAATGTAGAGTTGGGTGCACCCTTCGAGCAGCAGCCTCTTGTTTGGCTGTTTCCCGCCTATCAGCCTCAAGAAATGGATCATTCCCATCCCCACGACGGCGCTGGTCTGCAAGGTATGCAGTTTTCATGGATTCAATGTACTGATGGGTGCTCTCAACCTACAGTATCAATTATGAAAAGCACTGCATCAGCATCACCATAGGAAAAGTTGTAAGAACGACATATAAATACACATATCAATAAAGCAAAATGTTGAAACAAACACTTGGAACAGTAAAAATATCATTATATGCACTCTGGAAAGTAAAAACTGGAACTTTTCCTGAGAACAACAATGCTCTCATACAGTAAATCATTCAGATATTGCTTGAAAAGAATTGTGTGATGTATAGAAACCTCGTGTCCTATAAACTGTGAGGAAAACAATGATAACAGAATGGGGAAGGAACAAAAGTTCCAACTCAAGAATATTGTTCTAATTTCAAATTAAAGGGAAATTTTTGAAATAATCACAATCGGTGAGTGTTTTTTCTATTATGAACCAATTTTTTCAACTAATTTAATCAAGCAATCAATTTTATCACGCCGTGAACGAGCCATCAGAAACACACATGTTCTTAGATGTAAAAATAATGATGTGGACCATGACTTGTGAAATATGCAAAACTAAATATGAGCATATCAAGGTGGACTTATTTCAAAAAATAATCGTAAACAACTGGCTTACTTTTTAGAAATAAGCCCACCTAAATATGCTATGTGATACCCTTAGAAAGAGAAATTAAAAATAGAGGAAAAATTGAACAAGACCTCTTCTTCCCCATCAACCATTTGTTCCCCCTCAGCCAGCGTTCACCGTTTCCACATATGGCTTGTCCCTCACAACTGATACCAGGATAATGTGGGTGTTGGTGATGCAACTAGTGTTTGGTCAGAACCCAGTATTTGGGGAATTGAAGAGTCGTTACCAGGAGAATATATTACAAAAAACCTATTGAGTCTGGTAAATGTTGATATTGCACTCTAGCTAAAGAATTCTCCCAGAGCATACGGCCCTTGACATTTATTTGGTGTAAAAGTTAAAAACTGCAGCCTGTGGTGGCAGCTGGGGAGGTGGGAATAGTGAAACTCTTCTTGGGGTTGTGGTGTATGCGCTTTATTTACACCTACGGTGATTAGATTCTGAATATCTGGAGCCTGGAGATAGCATTTTTCTCTCTTTTAGCACGGAAATGAATGTGGGATACAAAGGCAGATATTACTACACTAGGATGATTTGTCAGGAGGGTCGTATTTTTCTCCTTCTCAACATGGAACTGAAATGGGAGCTATAAAGCCATATATTGTTCCATTGGGATGATTTCAGTCATAAGACATACTTGCCAATAATGTAGCAGTATTTTTCAGTTGTGTTTCTTCGTTGTTTTTCTTATTGTTATCAATTTGAAGTTGCAGTGCGATCTATCTTTCTGATAGGACCGAGCCAGCAGCTATTTTTTCTCAATTGTCAGCAATAGTGGTTCAGTTTAAATTTAAAGCTAAGTTTAGACCACTCAGAGTAGTTGTACCTATTAAAAAGATTATCATAGAGGAGACAACCCATCAATTCCAGCCTAACAAGACTAGTAAAATGCTAAAACTGAAGACAGTTCTCTGGGTCCCTTCCGACAATGGGGTGTGAAAGATGAGGGTTCACCCTTGCACTATGCAGATCATGGCCTACATTAGTCAAGTTTCCTAAATGGATGAGCTTAATCTACGTTTTTACTCTATTGATTGCATTGTTGACTTTCGTTGTACCGAGCTGGAATTTTTAGTGATATAACAGCAATAATTCTGAAACTGACAGCAAACTATGAATTTCCTCTTCTTTTGAAATCCTAGTTCTCTCATGTTGGTTCTATTGCATATTTGCACTTTTTCAATGAAGCAGATAGCAAAACATACCCAGGTGTTTCTAGCCAAGACAAAATGTCGGCTGAGGGGATAATTATTGGATGTGGAATTCAAGAGGTCATTTTAACTCCTTTTCTGGGTGTCAAAAAAAATATTGATATTTTAAACTTTATATTGCCCATCATTTTTATTCCATGTAGGACTCCATGTGTGTTTTCCTTGTCATCAATAAAAAAGAGCACAGCTCATGGTCTACTAAAATTGAAACAATAAACTACCACATTGTTCGACTGAAAAAACTTAAAGGTTGCATCATAATTGAAATACCATCCAAAGTTCATTATTTTTTCCAAACTTTTCCCTTTAATACCACCAATTAGATTAAGACAAATGCACACAGCATGAGAAAACGTGAAATTTGTAAAACTACAGCATATTAATTCGTCAATTACAACCTAGGGAGGGAAAGATTACCTTTGCTGCAACATGAACAAAAAATTCGTGAACATTTGACATTACGTTGGGTAGAGACTGCAACAAGGATGAACTTGAATTGGAAGAGTTTTTATTAGATTCTAAGAGGATCAACTGTTCTAGCTCTTCAATCCACTGGCGACAATCAGAGAGATACTTCTCAAATCTAGCAATAGTCTGCTGCAAAAATGGGGATGGTTTCTTCGGGATACCACTATAAAAATCAAACACTGGCACCACAGAATTAGTAGGGGGTGGATTACTGGATGTCAGAGTGACTGTCGCTCCTGATGTCTGGGATGGTGAGGTGGCACTTGCTGCAGCAGCTTTATTTTGGTGAAGAAACCTCGGTCTCAACATAATGTAAGAACGAACAGCAACCTCAGCATTTCTTAACATATCTTTGGCAACAGTCATTAGCTCTTGCAAAATTGCTTTTTGCCTTTCCATTGACATACTGATTCCACCAAGTTCCTGAAAAGTAAGACATGAAAACATTTTAAGCACAGACTTATTAATGTAGCAAAAGACTAACCACAAAAGCAGGCAATACTCGATGCCACGTATTAGCATGAAAACCAAGACAATGTGGCTGTTTCACAATTAAATTAATAATTCCACAATCTTCAATGTGAAAAATCAAATGCTTTTGGCCATTGACATTTTTTAAGCAGAAACCTAAAAATGTTAGCAAAAAGGCTAACCAATTAAGCAGGCAATAATCGATGCCGTGAAATTGTAGACATAAAGTACATGAATTGGCAGAACAACACCGTGAAATATTCTAAGATGGGGCCTGTAACTAATGACAGAATTTTCCAATGGATATTAAAAACGCTACGCAAGGACACCACTTGAGAACTCAATTTAACTGCTTCACATTACCAAAACGTGAATCCATTTATAACCAGTGAACTGGAGCCACGACATGCTATTTCTTTTCTTCATTTCCTTTCTTTTCCTCGGAAAGAGAAAATCGCCATACTGAGTGTATAATTGTGAAAATTCATTTCCATTACATCTCACTTGGAGGTATAAAGCATATTTGCCAACCAAATAGCACTCTTATGTTTGTCAAAATTCATGCTAAAATTAAACTGAAGCAACAGTAAAAAAATCCATGAAAGAGTTTCTTGAAAATTTAAAAATGAAGGGTTGAAATGTAAAGACCTGAACAATCTGACTGGCATCAAGCTCAAATCCTTGGCTAGAAACCGAAGAATCATAAAGCCTACTGCACTGATCCAATCGCTGGCTCTCATCCCTGTACTCCAATATTTTTTCCCTGCATCCAAAAACGATCTAAATCCCAATCACCCAAAAAAAATTAAAAAAGAAATTACAATACAAAATCACGTGCCCAAGAACACAACAAAGGAAACAGGAATTTACTCAATTTGGTGGAGCAGTTTTCGCGAGTCAGGGTGCAGGTCATCCCATTTGGTACTATAGGTAGCGGGACTCTTATCATTAGTAAAAAGATAGAGGTGTTGCTGCTGCTGCTGCAGTTGCTGTGTTTGTTGCTGTTGCAGTTGTGGCTGCTGGGGTTGGAATTGAAATTGCTGCTGCTGCTGCTGCTGCTGCTGCTGAAATGGAGTGGTTTGGGAAAATGGCGAGGGTTGGAATGGGGATTGCTGTTGCTGCTGTGGGGTAAATGAGAATGCCATTTGAGTTAGGGTTTAAAACAATTCGTTAATTGGGAATGATTCTCTTGAATTGAAGGGTATAACGTAGAAAGGTTAAAACTTTGAGAAAAAACCCTAGACTGCGGTGAAGATGGAAGAAAAAGGCGCGCATGTTTGAGCCCGTTTTAGGTAGAATGCATTTTGGAAATTGTATAATTATATATAATAATATTATTTTATTGAAAAAAGTATAATTTTAAAAAAGGTGAAAAATGTATATATCCCTTCTCCTCTTAAATGTTTAAGAGTGAATCTCAAATTTACTGTTCATTTTTGTCACTTTAATTTTCAAATTGATCTGATTTGAAATCGATTTGGTACTGTTGGATATATCGACTTAATTTTATTATAAAAATATATATTTGTAAATCGACTCTACTTTCTACAATATATGCAAATGCATTAAAATACAATTGTAATAACACAGTTCTTCTCTTATTNTGATCTGATTTGAAATCGATTTGATACTGTTGGATATATCGACTTAATTTTATTATAAAAATATATATTTGTAAACCGACTCTACTTTCTACAATATATGCAAATGCATTAAAATACAATTGTAATAACACAGTTCTTCTCTTATTATTATTTTGATTTCATTTTAAATATCAAAAAAAGTATTCACCTTATCAACTCACAAATTAAAGAGAAGAAGCTTGACGAAATTTGAGAATGGGGAAAAATTTTCGTTCGCAAGTCGTTAGAACAAATGTGAGTTTCTGCTTCCTTTTTATCTAATATATTTTTTTGGAGTGAGATTTAAATTAAATTTACAAAAGCTAAATGGTGTTTGATAATTTTGTTTAAGTAACACAGCCCGTGTCTCTGTGGAGATACGGAGCTGTCTGCAATTTTGTTCTTTCTTTCTTCATTCTTGAGAATGGTTAATACGTTTTTTACTTAAACAAAACACGAAGACACAGCTCTGTGTCTCAGTATCTCGATGGAGACACAAGCGTGTCTCCGTGCAGACAATGTCGGTAGGTTCTATTTGTTCTCTTTGCTTAGGAAGGCACCTTAAATGGGGTTAATTTATCTCGCTTTTAAAGGAAATACTCAATTAACATGTAGACTGTGTAGTAAAAAGCAATGTATTCTCTTTTCTTAATTGACATCTGTTTTGATTAATATTGTTTTAAACAGTATGCCTCATTTCATCTAAAATGACACAGGTAAAGTAGTCCACTGCTTTGGGCAGTATGTGTATCATTTTCAAGATGTAGTAATCAATCATAAACACTGCAATGAGAAGTTGTCTGAA
>CAIGRP010024057.1:0-10137 GCA_903798385.1 Fraxinus cuspidata | reverse complement strand
ACTTGAGGGCCACCACTATTCTCCCTAAAGTTTACAGCAACCGATAGAATGCAAAATTGAATCCCGAACGAGCAGGGGTAAAATCGTCCAACTTTTCATGCGTAACCTGAAACACTAAACCAATAATATCAATACGTTCAGGAGAACAAAATGAAGATTCTGTCTGAAGGGACTGTCGTCGGAATCCTCCCAACGCGCCGTCGGCGACCACCACGCGCATCACCCCCAGCTGCTCCACCATCTGCAGAAGCCTCCGTGGCGTCCGTTTCACCAATCGACCACTGGTTTGGCCGGAAATCAAATTTGCAGGTCCAATTTTCGGGGAGAAAAACTGGACAGTTTTCTGTCGATTTCTGGCCGGAATTTCACCACCAACCAAGCTCTGATACCATATGTTAATTATTTGGCTCCAATCAATGCAATTTTCGGGCTCCGTAGACACCACAATAACAAAATCGAATTCAATATACAACCCCCAAACTGGTTGCTTCAAGGTGCCCACAAAGGGCTAGATGATGGAAATGCAAGTCCAAAACAGCCACAAAGGCTTGTGATGAAGGGAGGAAGGTTTCTCAAGAGATGGGAGCACAAAGCAAAAGGAAAAAGAGGTAGAAACCGGTTACTGCCTTCAAAGAACACAAAAGGATGGCTGCTCAATATTCCACACTGTTAATACAATGGTTAACACTAATTAAATAGGTTAAGAATAGATTAGGCTTTTAGATTAAGTTAATAGGCCCAATAGGTATATTAGTAAGTGGGCTATCAACCGAAAAGACTTCCATGGTAATGGGTCGGGCCATGAGCAACACTATTTAATTATGCTACTTCAAATGACCCAGAAATATTGTAGGAATGGTCGCCTCAGTTGTGATGTCAATATTTCACTTCACTCATCGGCCGATGCCTATGAAATATAATTCACTAACATCGGTTTAACATCATTGCCCGAAATTTATTGGGTATCAAAACCCAACAGTATCCAGCATGTTCAAAAACATGCATGCCAAGGCATTTCACTCCTGTGTATAATAAGTTTGCATATCCGAGTAGTAGATTTACAGTATGATCTTCCTCGTGTCTAAAACATTTCAGGTAGATCTGTAGTGTTGCCTCAATAAGTTTTGCATCATGATTTTGCATTAGATTTTATGCCGATTTTGTTTTAGTTTTAATGCCAATTTTGTTGATGGATTAATGACCAGTTCTTCTCCTTATATCAATCAATTTTTAGGAAGGTGCAACGGCTGTGAGAAGCTCATCCAACATGTTGAGACCTCACTAAAAATCAAGTAGTAGTTTCAGCGTGCCTCCCAATTTGAGGTGATTTAACCGTTCAAAAGATCAAATACGATGATAATCACCCATTCAATAAGTTGATGTTTTTGTGTCTCGAAATGCGGCAAGTATAGTTGTTTCATTACACTAATGTATAGGTGGAAAAATTGGGTTAAAATGGTCTTATCTGCTACAGATCATTATATTGTTTGAATTTGTAATGCAAGTATGATGAAAATGAATTGGTTTTTATAGTTTGGAGAAATATTTTCAAGTTAGAATTATTTCAGACATGCACAATACATTACTCCTAGTGTTGGTTCATTAACTCGCTAGAATGAGTCTGAATTTAGCACTACACCTTGTTAAAAACACTGTGAGTCACCTGAATTATGGTGTTTTTCTTTGCAGCGAACTTTTTTTGGTTCCAAGTTTGCCGCGAACTTTAATTTCATTTTACGCACTTTCTCCTGCTAAATTAACCCAAATGTTGATGTTGCTAGTACATTATTTTCATTGCCGATATAGGCTAAAACGTGGATATTGGATGGATAAGTAGTGTTTTTCTAAAAGATTTTTTTTTTAAAGAAAAGACATTGTACAACAATACTTCTTTTTGTTAGTTGGACAATTGAAAAGTACTATAATTTTAAGGTTTTTCTTTTTCTCTTACAGTAAGCATGTGATTTTTATTATTTGTGAGGATGGATTTATTATTTATTGTTATTATATAAATAAATTTAAAGACTATTGTGAAATGAGTTTGATACATGTAAAATAATATATGTAAATATAACAATTTATGTGGTAATTGTTTTTAAAAGGTAGGAAACGGCAACATATTAGCAATATTCAAATAATGTTGCAAAAAGTTACTAGCAACACTCAAAAAACGTTGCAAAAAGATTATTAGCAACATTTAAAAAAAGTTGCAAATCGTTATTAGCAACAATCGAAAAACGTTGCAAAAAGTTTATTAGCAACAGTAAAAAACGTTGCAAAAATGTTATTAGCAACAGTCAAAAAAAGCTTTCGTATCCTTATACTCTATGGTAACATTGAGGTTTGTAACATACGTCAGAACGTTGCAAAAGGTCTTCGGAAACATTTTTTGAACATTGTAAAAAGTTGTTTTTGTTGTAGTGACTGGTCTTATTTTTACGCAAGGAGTCAATATCTTCTTCCACAGCTTTAATCACTACTTTGACTATTCACTTTTAATTATTACTCATGTTTTTGGTTCTTTGTCTATCAAATCTTGATAATTAGAGATAGCAAAAGACACACACGATAATCTGAATCATTTCCAAACCTTTAGTGGCTCCCTAATTTGTTTCCTACTACTATCTCTTGTTAAATGATAGTCCACTAAATAATTCATTTGTGCTTGTTGATTCTATTCTAATACTTCATCATTTCAGATCTCTATTTCTTCCTCTAAGGGTTGTTCAGTAGGTATCTTCACCTCCATCGAGTTGGTGGGCTCGTGTAAAGTTTCCATTTCATGCAACTTTGCTAGTTGAACATGGTATTTCTGACTCATTAAAGTTGACATCCCTGCTCATGAGTATATATTGGTATATTGCATAATAGTTTCCTTGCAACATATATATATTAGAAGAAAAAAACACTGATTATAAGGTACAGCTAACAATTTATGTTTGTACATAGTACTCGATAGTACTATATTTCTAGTTATGTACTCGATAGTACAATATTCCATAGTATAGTTTATAACATTTCAACTTCTTCAATCATGTCCTGTATGGCAGCACGGGGGATTCACGCGCTGCCTGTTTTTCTCGTTGTTCGATGAATCTGTCAAATTTTCTGATTCTGAATCTAGACTATGGGTTTTTGAGGTTGCAATTCCTCCATTGCAACATCTTTGGTGTCGTTTTCTCTTGTTTTGTACTTGTAATACTTTGAGCAAATCAAAAAGTATCCCAAATTCACCACTTCTAAACCAGAAACCAGGTAATAAAAGTAATCCAATCTCGCCTTGTTAAGATCTTCAGACAACCAATTTTCTGTTTGTCCAACTCTCGTCGTCCGATGAACAACTGATATCAAGAAACTGCTCAAATAATTCGCCATTGCGAATCCACAAAACAGGAAAGATCCTGCGAAACTGCGCATGTTTTCCGGGAACTGTTTGTAGAAGAATTCAATTTGTCCAATGACAGTGAATGCCTCAGAAAGTCCTGCAATTGCCAATTGAGGTATCAGCCAGGAGCCGGACATGGACGAAATGGCACCCTTTCGTGGCACGAGGCCTAATGTGGGACGAGTTAAGGCCAACGTCCTCCTGTGGTTTTCGACTAATGCTGATACAAGCATTGTGACTATAGCAAGCACCATTCCAATCCCGATTCGTTGGAGGAGACTAATGCCTTCTTCCTTTCTTGTGATTCGTCGGAGTGAAGGGATGATGAGCCTGTCATAAATGGGAATCCATACTGTGAGGCTCAACATCGTGAAAACAGAGTAGGATGCTGCTGGGATTTGGAATTTGCCACTTCCTAGTTGTCTGTTGCTTTGGATGGCTTGGAATACTACATATGTCTGCATTTGTGCTAGGACAACATAGTATATTATGCCTGCAATCCACATGGGAATTACTCTTACCACACATTTCACCTCTTCCACTTGCTGTATACTGCAAAGATCCCATGGATTGGCTGCTGATCCATCCGCATTGATTTCATCGTCGTCTGTGATGATTGCTGCTTTATTTAGGAACCTGAATTATGACACTTAATTACATTACGGGAAAGACTATAAAGTTGACTTTGTGACTTAATGAAACAAGTGAACGCCACAGGCTAAAGATTGATACCTTAGTTGGTCAGAATAAGCAAGCTTCGAGTTGATTGAACTAGGTGAGAAGTGATTAAACAGATTACTCCCGGGTTGCTCTGGCAAATTCAAGTTTCTCTTCTTAAATGCAACAACTAGTGCTTGTGCCATACTTGTCAGGGGACTGCCTTCGGGCAATACTTTAACATAAATTCTGCTCCCGACGAAGAAGAAGGCACATGACAAGAACATCAGAAATGTGGGAATGCCTAATCCAATAGCCCAATTCACATTGGATTGCACGTAGACGATGATTGTCAAAGATATCATCATTGCAAAAGTGAAGGTGAAGTAGTACCAATTGAAAAAGCTGTTGATTCCTTTTCTCCCTGAATCAGTATTGGGATTGAATTGATCTGCTCCAAATGCTAGGTTACATGGTCTTATGCCACTAGCTCCGACTACCAGCAGCCCAAATGCACTAAACAAGAAAGCGAGTTGCCATGGCGTTGGAT
Organism: Fraxinus cuspidata; assembly: GCA_903798385.1. NCBI lineage: Eukaryota > Viridiplantae > Streptophyta > Magnoliopsida > Lamiales > Oleaceae > Fraxinus > Fraxinus cuspidata. Next base: position 5,545 of record CAIGRP010024057.1, on the reverse strand, counting down.
CAACACATTTGCTACTCTCTTCTGCTCCACATTTAGGAGGATGTAGAGCTGAAACTGCTGCTGTCAGTGTTAGCACTAGCATCCCCTGCAATTAACATAAAAATTATTCAAGTTTGAACAAATTTATATTGATTCTACTTCATACGATGAAGGATTATGAACAGAAATTGTACCAGGAAAGAGGAAACTGAAGCAATTCCGAGGGTCTTATATCGGCCTAGGTAAGTATCGGAGAGAAAGGCACCAAACAATGTTCCAAAATTGCAAGTTCCATTGAAGATATTGATGAGATTAGTGGCAGAAATAGAGCTCATGTTGAACACTGTACTAAGGTATACCAACATGTTTGAAGATGTTCCCATTGTTCCCAGCTTCTCAAATGTCTCATTGCCTGCAAGGCAAAATTTTGGAAACATCAGTAAAATTAGCACAAATGTCAAAATTAGTAAAATATTTCACAAAATTCATGAACATTAACTAGATGCAATCTTAGTCGAGAGAGCACTGGAATATTTTCTAAATCCAGTAAGGGGAGCTTGCACAAAACGCGACTTCAAGAAAAGATCACGTGATACAGATTTAGTATGCAACAACGAAAGGAAGCTAAGATTTCAACACTTCTGTGGAAATTTACCTATAACAAAAGGCATTGCTTTGACTCCTCTATAATTAGGCTCTTTTTTAGTATCAGCAACCTCATTTTTCTCCATGATTAGAGAACAAGAACACCGTTTTTTCTCTTTTCTGAGGGTCCTAAGTTCTACTTTTCAAAGGTCCTTTTTCTTTTACGTTGTAAGAATGGCATAAGGCAAGAGAGCGAGTATAAGTCTATTTATAGAGGGTGCACATGACAAAATTGTTGCCACCTCTATTTATAGAGGGTGCACAGGACAACTGGTTGCACGCGGATTGGTGTGACCGTGTGCGATTTTAAGCATGGGTTGGCCACACAAATGTTATGCCAAGTTGCAAGGTAGGACAAAATGATTAGCACAAAATCTTTCAACAAACTATGAAAATTAGGACTGATTTTTTTTGTTTTTTGTGAACAAATTGTGATTAAAAACAATGCCTACCAAGAGTGAAAAGAAAACAATGATAACTTAATTTTTGTTTTTTGTTTATTAAAGTGATTAAAGAGACAATGACTACATAGAAAATTTTGATATTCACCAACCGTTGGATGCGGAACTACCATCACATACAATGTGGTGCTACTTAGCGTTATTCTAGTTTGTTTGTTTATGTTGAACATAGAGTAAAACCTCTATAAGAAGATAAATGTTAGGAACAAGAAAAAATATTACTCATTTATCAACATGTTAAGAGCTTGTTTTGAGCCCAATTGTTTCTAGTGGTTAATGCTATGTGATGGATGGTGAGAACTTATCCTAGTGAAAATGATACGTTAATAGAATATTTAACTAGTGAAGGGGTTATTCAACGGGTACTAAATATGACTAGCCCTTGTTTGATCTTCATTATCTTAAAACTCAATTTTTATCGGACTTATTTTTAACCATACATTTTCACAATAAATTATTTTGCAGATAAATCTAAAACTTCTTTTTTACTTTTTAATCATATATTCTTCAAAAATTCACTAATACAAAATGCATTATCAACAAAAAATGAGGCTCAAACACATGCGAAAGATCATGATTTAATTTAGATGGTATGTTTTGCCCGCTATTTCTCCTAAAGAAGCCTTTCAAATATCGTAACCTTAAATAATTATTTCTTACAAATTAAAAAATGTACCAAACGTGGTATGTGAATTATAAAAAATTAGGGATGATGTTGAATTTAGTTTCATCCAATAATTTACTTCCACATGCAATTATGTCAAGTTTTCTGACAAATCCTTCTGACAAATGAGTTTTATCCTTTTCTTTAATCCATGTATGTTTCGACACAAATTGGTCACGAGTTGAAATAAGCTTGTGGCCAATTCTGCTTAGTCCAAGAGATTGGTCCCCCTGTTTTCGTCATTTTAGCCTGAGGCGTGTTTCAAGCGTTTACCTTGAAGTTAGAATTTTTATTTTTATTCCTGAAGTCAAAAACATCTGTGGTAAGAAAGATAGTCGTGGATGATATTCGATTCAAAACCTTTACTTAGTGATAAATCATTTTGTATAGAAGTTTAAAATGTTAAGTTTGATTTCCAAAAAAATAATTAATTATAGTTTGTACATCTGCATGTGAACCGAAGAGATAATTCTAAACTCTCACTTACCCCATCTATTTTATTATATAAAGAATATTCTACAAAATCTCATATATGAAGTCAAATATAAGCTATATCTCATATATTGGTGCAAGTATCGAATTATTTATGAATGTAAAATAATTTACCCCAAGTCGTTTTATATGAAAAATGATGAATATATAAAGGATTGAGCTACTTTAAAAAATTGTTAACATGAAAGAATTCAAGACTCAATATGGTTTTGAAACTCAAAACAAAGAATTAAAATATTGTAAAAGACAAATGAACAGTCGAATTTGAAGATTAGTAATTTTAAACAAGTCGGATTTTATAGTAGCATATTCAAAAAAGGGGTTTGAACTACACTTCTTAATAATAAAAATAACTTTTTAAAATGGATACTTGGATTATATATATATATATATATATATATATATATATATATATATATATATTTACTTTTTTTTNACAAGTCGGATTTTATAGTAGCATATTCAAAAAAGGGGTTTGAACTACACTTCTTAATAATAAAAATAACTTTTTAAAATGGATACTTGGATTATATATATATATATATATATATATATATATATATATATATATATATATTTACTTATTTTTCAAGAGTTTTGAGGTCATTTTACATTTTTAAATAAATTCTGACTGTAACTAATAGAGAAGTCACTATTGGAGAGTTGGTGGCATTGGACGCCCAAATAGGCGCTAGTTGGGTGTTGGTTTAGTATTTTTATTTTAATAAACTCAAACCAATAATTCAATCATTTTAAAACATAAACTAAAACTTAAATGACACGTCAAATTTTAAGATTAGTACTTTTATACCAGTCAATATCTTACATTTGCACGTTTAATAAAAAGGTTTTGACTGCTTTTTTTTTTTTTTCAAAATAATAAAATCGACTTTTTAAAATGAAACTTGAATTGAATTTTTGTACTAAAATCTTTAAGATAAATTTAAATCAACGTTTTCTGGATAAATTTTGACCGTAACTACAAGTTACATACGATGGCCCATAACTTTGTTAGGCCATTAGTTGGGTTTTAATTTAGTTTTTTATGTCAATATCACTTTGGCTTGTCTAAATTTGCTAGATTTTTCACTAGTTTCACGAAAATGACTTCGTTTTTTTAATAATTAATTACGTGTCCAAGATTTTTATTACTTTTCGTAATATTTTTTTTATATCATATTTCCTATTAATAATTTAACTGGTCTACATTTTCTAGATTTTCAATTAGTTGCATTCATGATTCATGAAAATGACTTTTGTTTTATATTTGTCATTAATTATGGGTCCAACGATTTTATAATTCTTCACATTAATTATTCTCCATTAGTCCTTTTCTCATTATCATTAATGATTTTTTTTATTACTCTTCAGAAAGGAAAATATTATAACTATTAAAATTTAAAGATTGTGTTTAACAATTTAATTAAAATTTAAAGTATTGTATTATTTACTAAATTTTGAATACTAATATTTCATTTTGAAAAAGAAAAAATATATATGTCATTACACTTGAATTACTTGTGGCTTTTAATCATCGCAAAAGAAAATAACTGACACAAAAAATATTTAAATTTAAAATTCTACAGAACGAAGTCATAAAAACCTCTTTGACAATTGAGACGGTCACCTACCACATTTAGATAAGGCCTCCAAATTTTACGAAATCACATTCCAAATAGTTTACAAACATCTTCGAGTTATGTTTCATGTCGGTAATAATTAAAAATCTGATTTTGATAAGTTTAATTTATAAAAAAAAAAATGCAATTCTAATAGGTAATTTAAGTTAAGTGAAGAAATACTATCAATGAATAACATCGCAAGTAGCAAAAATAACATAAAAAATAATAAATTATTACTAATAGATTTTTTTCTAAAAATATATCTCAGTAGATTTTGTTTACTCCGTAAATAAAATAATATAGATAAATAATAAACTATTACTTTACAAAATTATATGGTAGTTTAATACAAATTAAAAATAATTTAAGATCACGACCCAATTTTCAATTAGTAAAATCAATTTAATTTAGCAATGGAGATTTCTTAAATAAATAAAATAGGTAATTAAATATTAATGAAGAAGAATTTCGTCGAAACTAAAACAGCATTTGTAATAGTATAAATAATAAATTAAAAAATAAATCTTAAGTTTTTGAGGAAATAATAAAAAATAAAGTGCAGAAAGAATAAATATTTCTTTGTTCGCGATCAGCAATCAAAGCACCATTATATTTTCCAACATCATGAACAAGATTGCTGTTGCTAATTGCTAACAAATGTGCATGGTATTGTTGTCGGCAAGTCCATCTATATCATCAACATATATTTATTTTCGTTAAGTACCAGCCATGATCGGGTTGGTGATCTTTTTTTTTTTTATTATTCCTTTTTATGATTATTTTAAAAGATTTTGCCACGATCCTCAAACTATTTGAGTCGCCTCAATAAGAGCATCTCTATTACATCCTATAGATTGATATCCAAGTGACAAACATGTCTAAACACTTTCGATTTACATGAAATTAATATCTAGTAAAGACAAGTGAGGCCAAATTTGGTCTCCAATGTATTTTACAGGTTTCAATTTAGGTGTCTTTTATTTTCTCAAAATAAAATAAGATTACATCTCGGAGCTTTAGATATTGTATATTTTTTATTTTGCCACTTTTGTCTAAGAGAGTCCATGTCAATTGACATTGACCGTCAATTTAATTTGTGGCACAATTTATCATGCAATCCAGATTGTATTAAAGATTCTCTCAATACAATATATACCACACACATGTATCTTTTTCTTTAACTCAAAATTTGTTAGTAATTTGATGCCAATTATATGAGTAGAAAATAAAAAATAAAATAATTAACATCATCTTATTATTAAAAAAATAAAATGTCATCAACTCTTAATGAAACTTTCTCTTCAACTAAAAATGAATTTGTGCACATGGCGCACCCGTTCGTCCAGGACCACGTGGCCATGGACGAACCGCACGTATGCCCAGCCAATAAGGGGACGCCACATGTGCCCCCATTCGTTTAGGCCCCACATGACCTTGGACGAATAGCAAAATCCTAATTAACAAGCATTCCCTTCTTGCTTCGCAACCTTGAACTTATAAAGTTGAAAACATAAAGTTAGCCATTATCTATATTTAAAAAGCTCAAACTGAATTTATATTCACTAAAGGTAGTGCCATTGTCCCATGTCCAATGGATTATATTGAGATAATACTTTTCAAGCTTTATCAAGGCTTTGGATACTACAGACTTGGTTTCACGGGGCGCCTTTCTTCTTGACACA
>CAIGRP010024047.1:6201-22321 GCA_903798385.1 Fraxinus cuspidata | reverse complement strand
CCATTGTAATTTACTGCTTTCAAGAATTGTAATTTCTAGCTTTCAAGCAATCAATGATCAAGTTGTTTCCAATGCATTTTAATTTCATGTTGCAAGCTTTCTACAAATTGTGATCAAATTTTACTTTCGTTCCGAAACGACCGAGAGTAGGAGGAATGTAGTCTAGCGGAGTAGACTACTGTCGCATGGTGTCCCTTTCTGTGTCAAGAAGAAAGGCACCCCGTGAAACGCGAGCCTGCCCTGAACCCATCACTGGCTCTAATTTCAAAGATGAAGAAGGGTTTTAGGCTTTTAGGTCCTTAAATAGTATTATGCCACGTGGCTATTTGTTAACTAAATTCAAATTACATTAACTGACTGCTATCTAGTTATTCTTCCCGCCTCCTATGTATACAACTCGATTATACATCTCTATACATTCATGCGTACATCCAATTTTGAATGGCTATAACAAGAAATTAATATGGGGCGCAAGAAGCGAAACATTGCTTCTGGTTCAAAATCCTCCAAGCAACCGGCGGCGACTCCAACAACCGCCGCCGACTGTAATGCAATTAAGCTCGAGTGCGAGAGAGCACTCACTGTTCTGCGCCAAGGGAACCACACGAAAGCCCTAAAGTTGATGAAGGATTTGAGCTCTAAACACGAGAATTCTCCTTTCTTGGCCTTTATTCACCATGTCCTGAGGGATGTTTGTGTCAAGATAACCTCGAATACCACTGAACCGAATTCCAAACAGCGGCATCTCAAGAACGCAGTAGAGAGCGCGAGGAAGTCTGTGACGTTGTCCCCGAATTCTATTGAGTATTCTCTTTTCTATGCGAATTTGTTGTTTGAGACAGCTAATGAGGGGAAGGACTATGAGGAGGTAGTGCAAGAGTGCGAGAGGGCTTTGGCAATTGAAAACCCCACGGACCCAGCCAAGGAGACTCTACAGGAGGAGAACTATCATAACATGTCCTCGGCTGAAGCTCGAGTTGCCCATGTCCAAAATGAGTTACGGTCTTTGATGGAGAAGTCAAACATTGCATCTGTTTCGACTGGGATGAAGAATCTGGGCCTTGAAGAGGAGAAGTTTGGTTCTATTCCAATGGAATTCAGATCGGTAAAGAAGGCAAATAAGACACCTGAGGAACGTAGGAAGGAGATAGAGGTGAGAGTAACTGCTGCTCGGATTCTGCAGCGTAAGTTCGAGTCTCCTCAATGTAGTAATATTGATAGTAATAAGGGGTTGGATTCTAGTTCAGGGAAGGTGCAGGGAGTGGGAGAAAGAAGGAAAAGTGGGAATGTGAGGAGAAACATTTCTTCCATTGAGATAAGGGACCGGGTTCGGTCTTATTGGAACTCAATGGATCTGGATTCGAAAAAAGAGTTGCTTAGAGTTAGAATTTCAGATCTCAAGGCACATTTTAGTTTGTTAAAGGAAGAGTCAATAAGTGAGGTGCTTGATGAAGCTTTATCTTTTGGGAAAGAAAATAAGGTATGGAAGTTTTGGCTGTGCTATCGATGCAATCAAAAGTTTGCAGATGCAGATACACACAGGCAGCATACCATTCAGGAGCATATGGGAACTTTGTTACGCGAATTTCAGTTGATTGTACCCAATAGAGTGGAGAATGAGTGGGCTGAGATGCTTCTTAATTGTTCTTGGAAACCATTAGATTTAGATGCTGCAATCAAGATGCTTAAAGAAGGGTCAAAATTGGGCGATTCATCACCTGGAAACGACAAAGATGATTCATCACCTGGCAAAAAGAAATCGGGTGATGAAAATCAAGCCCTTAAGAAAAGTTTACTTTATAAAAACTGGCCTTCAACTGATGACTCAAACTGTGCATCGCTTCTGGAAAAAATCCATGCCAAATTTCAGCAGCTTATATTTCACAACTATCTTGCCTCAAATAGTCTAGGCCAGGTTATACACTATGCAGTTGAGGTGCTGCAGCGTCGTCCTGATTGTTCTCAGCTTCTCAAATCCGGTATGGACCAAACACCTCTGTGTATCTGCTTTCTGGGTGCTCCCGATCTTAAAAAAATCCTGACTTTTTTGGTTGTAATTGAGGGGGAAATTTTTCAGTCTGAAGAAAGGAATTTCATGGATGGTTCGACAAGTGGTACTCAGATTGTTGACACTACGGAGAAGATAACTTTTACTCTAGATGATCTAGTATTGGAACTTGATGATGGTTTCCTTCGCTGCAAGCTCAATTCTTCATTGTGTGGTGATGATTCTAGTTCAGCAACTTCATCGCGCGTCTACTACGAGAACGACGATGCCATACTTGATTCAGATGCAATTATGTCCTGGATATTTACCGGACCCTCAATTGGGGAACTACTGGTATCCTGGACATGTGAAAGGGAAGAGAAAGCCCAACAAGTTAAGGATATTCTTGAGTTACGTGAGAAGAAATTCTACGACCTACAGAGCTTGTGTCGGAGAAAATATGATCATTTAAATTACCTTAACGCAATGAATGGTGTGAACAGTATCTGTTGTGAAGAGAGCTTTAAAAGAGAGCATGTTGTAGATTCTGTCCCTCAAAGTTATGGCTCTGTCCTGAGGAAGCGGCTGGAAGAGCTCATTAAAAGTGGTAATAGAATTACTGTTATCAAAAATGGGTATGAGCGTGCTGCTATAGAGAATGTTTTAAAGGATGCAGAATCTGGTAATGACTCCTCCATTATACATTCATTACAGAGAAAGAAGCACGATGTGTCTTTGGAGGTTGGCGTGCCAGTTTTACTTTTTGTCCTTTTGTTATTAAGACCAAACCATGCGTACACTCTTTTTGCTTTATCTCACTGTTCTATTAATACAGCTCAGTAAAGTTGATGCAAGGATGCTACAAGTAGTTAATTCAATGCAGCAGTTGGAAGTTAAGCTTGACCCTGCATCTGCCCATGATTTCAGATCAATCTTGGTGCCTCTAGTGAAATCATATTTGCAGGTGGTATCTGGCATACGGTGTTTTTGCATGCCCCCTCAACCTTTTTGTATTGTTTACAGATGAACTAGAGGTTCTTTTGTTCACCTTTTTCCAGGCACATTTGGAGGATCTGGCAGAGAAAGAGGCCACAAAGAAATCTGATGCTGCCAGTGAAGCACTTTTAGCGGAACTTGCTCTTGATTCTGACCAGGTTTTTGGTAGAGTAAGCGATAATTCAGGACATCTGCATAAGAGGATGAAGAATAAGAAAAGGAGCAAGGAGAGCAGGAAAAACAAGGATTCAAAGGTTTGAAATGCATGATGATAGCTATTGGTTATTTATCATAAATAAGAACTGTAGGATGCACAGTTATATTTACTTCTTTCCACTCCAACTATTATTTTCACAGGCCACTGGTGGTAACGAGCTGCTCATGATTCACGATCAGACATCTGAAGAGATGTATGAGTCTCTTTTACCAGAAACCCTATCCATGTGCACGTTCTTCATGTATTTCATCTAGATGCATTTGAATAGTATGCTATTTCTTATATCACTGCAGATCACATATAAGTGCTCCAGATGGGGATGATCCTAATGCTGCAATTGCTTTTGCTGGGACTGGTGTTGATTTAAGACAGCAGGATATGTGTGGTTCTGGTCTGAAAAACGAAGTTGGTGAATATAATTGCTTTCTCAACGTCATAATACAGGTCGAATTAGAGAGGATGCCTTTTTTTTTTTTGTTGTCATTTCATAAGAGTTATCTTTCTCTGTTTATTATTATTTTTTTTCTTGGTAATAATTTTCCTTGGGCCTGATATTGATTCTTTATTGTAATTCAGTCCTTGTGGCACTTACAACGGTTTCAAGATGAATTTTTGATGTCAACATCTGGACATGTTCATGTTGGTGTTCCTTGTGTTATCTGTGCTTTATGTGATATCTTCATTTCTCTGAGCACACCACCTATGGATAGTCGAAGAGAAGCTGTTGGTCCTACATCTTTGAGGATTGCTCTGAGCAACCTGTATCCGGATAGTATTTTCTTCCAGGAGGTAAATCACGCAACTTCTGCATTGTATTTTTATTTCTTTTAGTACAATACATGTTTCTTCATTTCCTCGACATCTTGTAATCCTTATTTTTTCTAGATTCCTGAATAATATTTCTACAAATCTGCAGGGACAGATGAATGATGCTTCAGAAGTGCTGGGGGTGATATTTGATTGCCTTCATCAGTCATTTCCTTGCGCACCACCACCTGTCCTACAGTTTGGCTCCTTTGATTGCACGGGGTTATCTTGTTTTGCACATTCTCTTTTTGGAATGGAAATATTTGAAAGAATGAAGTGTGACAGTTGCAGTTTGGAGTCCAGACATCTAAATTACAAATCATTTTTTCGTAATATCAATGCCAGTGCTCTCAGAACAATGAAGGCATGTGTCCTTGGATGATATATTATCTAATAAAGGTTCTACTCTTGGTGGTAGATAAATTTTGGAATTTCAAAAACAATTTTTGCTTGATTCTTGAAATGTAGTGCTAAAAAGTAAGTCTTTTCCACTTTAGGTTATGTACCCAGAAAATTCCTTGGATGAGCTTTTAAACCTGATTGAGATGAATCAGCAGTTAGCATGTGATCCAGAGGCTGGCGGCTGTGGAAGGCTCAACTACATTCACTCTGTTCTCTCCGCTCAACCCCATGTTTTCGCAACTGGTAAACTTTCCATTTCATTTAATTCTTCACCAACTCATTTCTTTAGCTAGTAACTGACTCTTCTATACTTGGATCGTTTGAGATGCTAAATGTAAAGAATGTTTTTTCATTTTACAGTTCTGGGTTGGCAGAATACTTGTGAAAGTGTTGATAACATAACAGCAACATTAGCAGCCTTATCTACTAAGATTGATATCAGTGTGCTTTATCGAGGTCTTGACAGAAAAAGCACACATTGCTTGGTTTCCGTGGTATGCTCATGTCTTTTTCTATGTAGTTTCTACATTCTATATTTTGCTTTTGCGCGACTTTCTAATGCAGTGAAGGCTTTCTTCTTGTGCATTAGAGATATCATCTTTAAGCAGTCTATTGGTTTGATCTGAATCATAGAAGGAAAAATTGTATATGAAAGCATATCTTGGTTGGCATATTGGTATTCCCGAGAGCACAAGGACATCAAGTTGTAGTTTTTTGTTTCTGTGAACTACAGTAATTATCCTAATTGCACATAAAATATCAATGGCCTGGTCGTACAAATATCGAGGACTAGCCACTCGTCATTTGCTTCAGTTAGCTTCACGCTTTTGGGTGTCTACTACATTTTATAAATCAAACCACTCAATGGTTTCTCCTGTTTCCCTTCTTTGTTCAGATTTACAAGAAGATGGTTAGAAACTAGTATAGTTAAATTTTCAGGATAAAAGGAAAATAAAGGTTTCTTTCAAGAGTAACAAGTGAGTGTCACCTTGTGAAGCTTTTATCCTTCAACTACTAATAGCCACGTTGTAGGACATGCACTCTAACTTGGTGTGCATTTTATGATCGCATACCATTCTTTTAGCTCCTTTTTTATTTATTCAGGTCACTCTAATATTATGTTTTATCCTCTTTAGTCGAACCTAAACGCTAAGAACATTGACTATTTAGAGCAACATGGTTCTCTACTTTTATGCCATCTTATTTTTGACACCTATTTGTTTGATTCTCCTTTCAACTTTTGTCAAATTTAGGTCTGCTTTTATGGGCAGCACTATTGTTGTTTTGCCTACAAGCACGAATATGAACAGTGGATCATGTATGATGACGAAATTGTAGAGGTAAAATTGCCTTCTAGTGCCATGTAGCTCATTCTTTTTCTTGTTTGTAGTTTAAGCCCGTCTGAGCTCCATAATCTAAAAGCTTATTTTTGCTCAAATTCATTTTCTACTACACATTCGACCAATAAAATAATTTTGTAAGTAAATCCAAAATTTTTTCCTCCTATTTAACCACACATTCTCCAAAATAATCACTATTATAAAACTCACTTTTCACAAAAATGGGGCTCAGATAGACACTAATATAATTGGTCTGTGATGTCTAGGAAATTGGAAGCTGGAATGAAGTTCTTACAATGTGTGAAAGAGGACACATGCAACCCCAGGTCCTCTTTTTTGAAGCTGTGAGCTAGTACTTAAAACAGGGTTGAATTGTTCGGTGAAGATATGCAGTCGAGCACCGGCAGTTTGAACTCAATGATGGGTTGTGATATCTGGCTTTGCAGGTTTTTTAGCTAAATTGCAACTGAACATTATGATATTATAATGTTTTTATGAAGGCCGGAGTTGTATATAAAGTTGGAAGTTTTGTCGTATATAGGAGCAATTACGAGTAATAAAGGAGTATAGTTTGTAAAGTGGTTCGACCGAAAATATGAAAAGTAGGAGCACCTATTGTTGATGGATACGAAATTTGTATACAAGAAATTTTTTCATAAACTACGTCGTATTTCAGCTTACCGGAAAAAAGTCCCACGTGCATTTTCTCTATATCGTAATTTCTTTCTTCAAATTGTGACCAAAATCCTCGTTTCATTTCAATTCAATTCAAGTATGTGCAGCGAAACCAATTATAAGAGGAAGCGCGACCGTCGGCCCAAAAACCGATCGCTGGGGCAAATCGCGGGAGACCAACGTTGTTAACGAAACCACTTCCTCGCCCACAGTTGACGGCGTATTTTCCGTCCACAATGTTGAGCTCATTGACCCCACTTCTCCTCCTCCTTCGTCCGCACACCATCGGCCCCGCGGCCGCCCTTGCAAGACCCCCAAAATAGACAGCACCTTCACGAAAACCTTACCTGTTCCGGCTCCTCCTATTGCTAATGGATGTGCTGCCGCTGCGCTGATTAGTGCAGAAAGAACAGTCGCGAGGGTGGTTATGGACGCGGTGGTGAAAGTGTTCTGCGTCATACGGAACCGAATTTTTCTTTTCCGTGGCAGTGGAGAAGGCAGTAAAGCTGGAACAGTAGTGGGTTTGTTATTAATGATCGGAGGATTTTGACGAATGCTCATTCCGTGGAGCATTACACTCAAGTCAAGTTGAAGAAAAGGGGTTCTGATACGAAGTATGTTGCCACAGTGCTCGCCATTGGCATTGAATGTGACATTGGTGAGGTTTTAAGTATCTGCTGTGCAGCTGTTATATTGTTGATGCATTTGGAACAGTTTAATAACATTTAATGTTGTTAAGTAGAGATTATTTTACTGAATTTGAAACAATAGCTAGTGATTCTATCAAATGTACTTCTATAACTAGAGATGTTTCAAGTTTCGAACTTTTTTGTTCATGGCTAATCAAGAGTAGGAGCAACCAGTTTCGCATCCAAATTTCTCAAAAATGTTGCTGAGTTATTTTTTTATTTTTTATTTTTACTTTTCAATGCTACTGCAATTTCTGAAAATTGATTATGATATCCAATTGAGTTTAATATCCGGTGTTTTACGATCTTAGGAGATCATGGCAAGTCCAAGTTTGGAATTCTTTTTTAGTGTCCATGTGATGGCGAGTTATATCTCTCCACTCGCGGACATTTCTCATTCATGTTGATTATGAATGTTGGTCAGATTGTTGATAAAGCAAGGTTTGGTTCCCCTGGTTGAAAGTTAGAACCTTTACATCGCTTGTTGATTTTAGCAAGATTTGATTCCCCAAGGTTGAAAATTAGAACCTTTACATTGCTAGTTTTGACTATACTGTGAAAATGATGAAGAAATAATGTGGTGGCAGTCTCAAGCCGAGAGGAAGGATCGAAATAAAAAGAGCAGAAAGATCGTTGTACTTGAAGTAAAAGATTGCTGCTAGTGGTGGTTTATGACTGTGATTGTTAAACCAAATTGTCCCCTGCATTTGTGATAGAGGATTGCTAACCACATAGTTAAAAAAAATTAAACTTAAATTAATATTACACGATCTAGTTAAAACTGGAAATTGCTCACATAAGGACATACACATGTATGCAGCTGCATATTTATTCATGTATATATGTGTGTACTGAACATTAAAAAATCATATTTTCTTTCTTTTGCTTTAAAAAACAGATTTCAATCCATAATAAAAAGTATGGACGATATTTTAAACATATAATAAGATTGTTATGTTTCGTTTATGTTGGGTTTAAGAAAATGTAAATGGACTACAAATTAAGTTCTGAGAGTGAGAGGGAACAGATGGAAAAAGTGGGGAGAGTGAATATTAAATACTTTTGAGATCCTACATCTTCAGTCTGTTGGTAGGTTTTGATTAGCTAATGCTCACTGAAGACTCAAAAGTGTGAGAAAATTCAGATGCTCAGAACAGTTCATGCTATGTGACTTTCATGAGCTGTCATTTTGCTAATTCACTCTGCTTATCAAATGGTGAACTAGTTACATGTTGATCAGGTGTCCTACCTACGAATTCCATATTTCAACTCTATAAATGGAGTGCATGGGAGGGGAGGAGGAACTTTTTTTTGTTCTGTATCTGGTACACACTTGCCACATAAATTGAAGCTTGGGGATCCGTTTGCTGAGAATTATTGATTGGGCTAAAGTGCACCTATATGAAGAGATAGGGGACTTTGGGTGCATATTTTCAAAAAATATTTGTATTATGATATGCTAAACTCTTCCCTCTAACATATATTGCTTTTTTTTTCTAGGGAGTTATTTGCTTTGACTTTTGGCCCCTATTACTGGGTGACAATGCGAGCCAATTTCTAGATAGACAGCTTCTGTCTTCATTTATAGGTTATTTTTCTTTTCCTCCCTAACCCACTTTCTTATGCTACTAATTGTACAAATCATGCGAATGTGCTACGATGCTATGATTTTTGTGTTTTTAATGTGACTCCAAAATTTTCTCCATTTTCATGTATTTTACAAGCTTCTTTAGCTTTTCGTGTCTACTAGATTTTCATTATTTCCCTTTGACGGGTTTGGATACCCCAATTATATATTGGTTGCAATTTTCTTTTAACATACAAGAATGGCAAGATATTAAAAAACCTGTACCATGTACTTTTGTTCATGTTTTTGTTCTTATACCTTCTTTTCAAATTCGCAAAAAATTAAGTATCAAAAGGATTACGAGTTTGAAGCTCCCGTCAAGCTTTTAGACAAACTCATGCATGAAATGCCATAATCTCCAGGAACAGATTATTGTAGTTTCCCAGGTTCTTCCTTGCTTTCATTCGCTTGAAAATACGTTTCATTGGTGAAATTTTTCAAAGGTACTCGTGGCTGACATAAATATAGGATATGAGAACATTATCAACACTCAGGTTATTGAACATGCAAGTGCTTGTTGTATAAGTAAACCCCTGTTTGGCCATTATTTGGCCAAAACAATGTTTTGAATAGTGATTTTTAGGAGAATGTGTGGTTGAAAAGTAAGGTAGAGTTTTGAATTTATGTGCAGAATATTTTATTGCGTGAATGTGTGGTTGAAAATGAGTGTGAAAAAAGAGTTTTCAAATAATTGTTGCCAAACATGGGCTAAGTTAATTTCAAAATTGATTATTAACATATTATGCTTTCTTCTTCTACTTATCTGTGTGCTCCTATTCTTTTGTTGTTTGGGCTTATTTGGGAAAAAATTAGCGACTAGTCCCACAAATGCCCTGACTTTAGGAAATTCATTATTTGTCTATTTCTAATCATTGTTTATTGCTTTGCTCTTGCCCTTTTTATATTCTGAGTTGATTTGCTCTTCTCGAGTCATGAGTGGTGAAGTGTTCTTCCCAAAAAAAATCCCATTCTATCTTTCCCATCTGAAGAGAATGTTGTTGTTTAAGAAAATTTTGTTTCAAGGATGCTATAATGTATGAAGGTTGCCTTGCCTCAAGTTTTGTACGAATACTGTTCTTGAACTGATGGTTGGTTTTGAATATTTTGGGCACCCCGCCCTCTTCCCCAAAGCAGAATAGTTTCTGGACGTTCTGACCTTGTGCAAGACTTTGTTTTTAGGGCGTAGACAGTTTGTTAGAGCTTTATAAAAATGTTCGAAGGCAGGAGAAAATGGGATTAGCTCAAGGTAGCTTGCTTAGGTAAACACATCGTGCCTTCTCCAGATGAGTGTGTGTCATTTCGGAAGTGTCCACAACAATTTTCTTTGGATAGGCCTGTCGTAGATGCTTCATGTCACTCTTAATTATTTGGATGATTTTCCAATACTTGATTTTATAGGTGATATTGTTTTTTGCATCACGCAACAAAGGTTGCTGTTAATACGAAGCTTAGTCATGAATCATGCTACGAGTACATAATTTTTTGACATAAAATCCTTACAGACAACAGATGGCGCGACATCATTGGAAGATGGGGAAAAAAAGAAAAAAAAAGTCCAATCACATTTTGTCACGTCAGCATCGGTACACATTCTATTAAATTTTTCTTGTACTCGTGGCATTATTGCTTAGTCATTGACTAGACAAACTCCACCGTTATCCTCCGGGTGATCTTCGTTTAAAAATTCATCAAAAGTCAAATGCAGTCAAACGTCTAGTATAATTTGACAATTTTAAAAAGGGAATTTAACGTTTAAGTAATTAAAATGAGGGAACTTTGAAAGAAAGATTTCAAATCTTTCAAAAATGTGCAGCTCGCTTCTAAATCTTTAATAAATATGTATTAAAAGGACTTCTACAGGTTTCTATCAAACTTTGTGAAAACATATTTACGTCTTAAATTCTTAGTCATTAGTCCAAATGGAGAACACAATTTAATTTCATAAAGCTGAATGTATTGGATCACATTACTATTTTGCAGAAATTTCATTCCACAGCGGGAAATGATCATGCAATTATAACAAACTATTGAGATCTATTTTACTCTTTTAAAAGTTGAGGACTAATTTTCAAAATCTCAAAAAAATTAAGACGACGTCGTAGAGCAGGCTTTTGCTTGTCGTGCAATATATCGTATCGTACAACTACAAATATATATACAACTGCTCTGTTAATTTGCTTCCAGATTTGTGAAAAATTAATCAATTAGCGATCGCTTCTTTCTATTATAATCTCTGTAAGTTGATCCTTTTATCTTATTTTTGTAAATTCACGTAATCTACAAAACAGATACCCACAATGAGTTTAGAGCGGGTTAGGGTTTGGAGGTTTTACTGTAAATTTTGATTTATGCTTCTATATACTCATTGCTATATAAATCCTTGCATATTTATTTGAATATGGTATTTTGTGTTGGAGACTAGGAATGGCGACCGAACAACCAAAACCGGCGACTGAGGACGCAAAGATCGATCTATTTGAAGACGATGACGAGTTTGAGGAGTTCGAAATTGGTCAAGGTAATTTTTGGGATATTTACGCGCTATTTCTATCAATGTGCATTTCTCCTATAAATTTAAATTTAAGTGTTATGTTTGGATTTACTGGAGTGAACGAAGTTCAGCTGTTTATTTGGATTAGTGTCTTAGAAATATCTTATTCCCTGATTCATTATATATATATTTGAATATTTATAAATGATGAATATTTTATTCTACTTCTAGGAGGTAACTTGGGTTAAAAATCAATAATTGTTGGAAAAAAAAAAAAAACCATTATTAATAATACACAGCAATCAAAAACTTTACTCACTTCGTAAGACAAAAAGAAATATTCTCAATCTAATTCCAATTTGTCCCTTGTTCCCTGAATTATGCAACCCAGCGAAGCTGTATGTTTTGGTCAAACTTTCAAAGCAGTTGTATTAGTCTTTCAAGTGAGGAAAGATCTACATAGCTACAAAGTTAATAATATTCTAATCCAAGTAACTGAAATGAGGAAATAAACCAGCGCAAGTGATAGGCCGTTTCTTAAGTGAAAAACATTTCAAAGGGGGGAAACCACGAGATGTAATTTGATTTCAACTTCTACTAAGTCACCATGGATTTACAAGGTTATCTCCAGACAATAGTAGTGGCTCAGAGGATCATCAAGAATAAGCATCTATTTCAGCATGGTCAGCTATGTTTAGTTTTTTTCGTTTTATTTCTTTTGTTGCTTCATAGGATGATTACACTAACTCTGCCCTATAAAGAGGGTCATTCAGCCAGTCGATCTAGCTATAGCACAAATAAATTCCTCCAGATATCTTTACTATGTAAATTGGAAGTTCCTTGCTAACATAGAGTTTGGAGAATGGCTTCTGGTAACTTATCAAAGTAGGCAAACCTATTGATTTAAAGTGTAATGAGAACGGTGGCCTCATTAGAAGATACTAATTGATTTTGTACTCCATCATCTGTGGCAGTGATAGTCAACGAGAAACTCTCAAGCCCAGATTCACCAACAATTAGACCCCCAGACATAAATCAATATGTCAAGGACCCATGGTTCTTCTAGATTGCAATAGAAGAAAGTCCAATTTCTAGAGTAAATACATCATTTAGAAGTAAATTCAACGCAGAAGGCTTCATGCCATGACTCAAAAGTCAAAAGTATATTTGCTCAAGAGACTAATATCTTAGCAAAATGTAAAGAGTTGACTCTCTTGACCTGTTGTTTCCAAATATACTACATGCAACCATGTGGTTAGGGAAGTACTAGAGACCATAAATCTGCCTGATGTTATGTGAGAGAACAAAATGAGGGCCCTTTATAGTGGAAAACTCACTATCCTTTTCTTTCTCACTAACAGGCTGGTCTCCACTGTTTCAAAGTTCGCTGCCAGGTAGTGAAGAGCACTACTTGGCTACTGAAACTTGGCATTTATTATTACCATTGACACTTGTATTCATAATCTTACAACTTCTTAAATCCCGCTAATTACAATGTAGTTCTACTTTTTTTTTTCTATACATGCTTGACAATTTGCTCTTTCTAATAGTCCACTCAACTGTTATTCACACGAATATATGGATTACATACATATATGCAAATATCCAACACTCATACACACATCAGGCAGTTAGGCAATTAAAAGTACTATGAATTTGGCATGCGCTTGGGGAAGACGCTCTTCTCAAGTGAAATATTGGTTGTTACTATGTCCCTTTTTCTTTTGTGTTGTTCCATTTATAATGGGGCATGTACCGTCAAAGTATAATTGGAATTTTTTTGTTCAGTGGAAAAGATAGTAAAAAAAATTAAAAAATGAAGCATTACCGCATAATATGCCTGAGATTATATGTTTATTAGAACCATTCCAAATATGAGTTAAAAGAGTCCTTAAGCATTCAATAAAGTATAATTCAAATGCAGATGTGCTAGTGTTTTTAATTTTAAAATTGCAATTTTGCAATTTTAATTAGTTACCTATGTGCCTTGAGTTCTCCGATGCTAGTTTAATCTGTATATCAATACTGCTTTTTCTGAACTGATTTAACTTCTCTGAAAGTTTTTTCTTGTTTTATTCCTCTGAACTTTCGAATATTGAGATTGATTTTGAGATTTTGAGTTTCTGTACAATGTAAATCTTTTCAATAGTAAAGCATAATTTCTCTGATTGTTTGGTCGATTATTCATGTGAAATTAGTTGAGTGGGATGACAAAGAGGAAGGCAAGGAAGTGACTCAGCAATGGGAAGATGATTGGGATGATGATGATGTCAACGATGATTTCTCCCTGCAGCTTAGGAGAGAACTCGAGAGCAAAACGGAGAAGAATGAAGCCAAGTCTACATGAAACAGTTGTTTTAAGCAGATGCTTTGTAGATTTTCAATCAAAACTAGGGAGTGTTGTTATTTTATATGACCACCTATTGCTGAAACATCTTTAATTCCACCTGCTGAACTTCATAATGAAATTTACTGGTTGTGAATTGTGAAGTTAGCTGCTATTCAATTCTTATACTGAGGCACATGTCTACAAAAATATGACCAATTGAATTTCTCCCATCTCCAAAATGCTGGAAATTTTGTGGTGGATTAGTGGAAATGATGATTTTGCACACCAAAATGTTGATTTGATGACGCTTGTGCCAAGAATAAAAAGATAGGTCCTGTTTGCCCATAGGATGGGGAACATTTGCACATCAAAATGTATGCTTGCGTTTAGAATATTAGAAGAATACTGCCTATGCTTGTGTTTTGGATCATATTTTCCATAACACTTTCGGGTGAACAAAGACATCTTACCGTGTAAAAGCTCAATAGCTCATTGAAATAAATTGTCAGTGAAGAACTTCAGGTTTCTTCCAATCACTGTTGCTCCAAAAGTACTGCCAACTCTAAACCTTCAAATGTTGCTAAAATTTACAGTTATTAGACAATGGTTAATGAACGCATATTGATCATCATGCTCTCTGTGCCATTCATCGAATGTTGTCATCACACGAGACAAGCGCCAAAGCAGTTAAAGAAGGTATTTTTTATTTAATGAGTATAGATAGATGTTTTAGCAGATTAAATGTTTAGGTCTCGGATTAATAATAAGAAAACTAGCAATACCATTTCCCTTGTTCAAAAATT
This sequence comes from Fraxinus cuspidata, assembly GCA_903798385.1. Taxonomy (NCBI): domain Eukaryota; kingdom Viridiplantae; phylum Streptophyta; class Magnoliopsida; order Lamiales; family Oleaceae; genus Fraxinus; species Fraxinus cuspidata. Next base: position 7,958 of record CAIGRP010024047.1, on the reverse strand, counting down.
TAGAGAACAATAAGTTGGCCTGTCCATCTTATGAAATATCTGTCCGGACGCTCCATGAATCTTACCTGACAAGAATGTGGATTCTTTTCAAAAGTTGTGCTGCATGTACATAATAGTTTGCATACATATAATGTGGTGAGATATGATTGAATCAGAATTTTTTCAATTCCATCTCCTCAATTCTTTTTAGGAATATCCAGGTCCAATGGATGAGTGAGTTTGACTTTAATCAAAACTTATAAACATGTCAAGAAAACGGTTTTGTCATAACTGTTCTAAAAAAAACATGGTTATAAAAAGTTGGGGACTCAGAGTATCGCAGAGGAAAAGTTAGGATCCCATAAGCACAATACTCAAAGGTTGGGGACCCCAGCTGGCATCATTTTACTTCTATTTCCCGAACCCAAGCCGTTGTGATTTTCTCTCTCGCTCTCTCTTGCCAATATTTTCTATAAACTCTATGCACAAGGGTTTTATATAGGGTTTAAGAAAACTTTGAATTGATCAGAACCAACGGAAAATTCTTAAAATGGGATTGGACAAAGGGAAGAAGCAGAAATTGGGAGAAGTGAAGGAAGAAAACAATGGGACAGAGCATATTGATGGAGAGCTCGTTATCACCATTGAAAAGCTCCAAGAAATACAAGATGAGCTTGAAAAGGTTTTTTTTTTTCTGCTTTTTCCCAATTCTCTGCCGGAAATGTTAAGAATTTTATGGGAATTTATTGCTTTTAGTCGTTATTAATTGTTTGAGGGTTTCTGAACAGAACCCATTTTTTATCATTATTTGGGGTTCTAAAGAAACTCCTGATTTATTTTGATTTTTTTTCAAGTAACCATGTGGAGACTGCTAGGTGGTGCTTTTTTTTTTTTTTTAATCCATTACGCTTGTTCTTTGTTGGGTTCTGATTATTCTGTGAGGGGAAGTTATTTATAGTAACTCAAATTTAATTGCAAAGCAAGATCGCAAATTTTCCTATAATGAGCTCAGAATAGAGGTTTTGTTGGCTTCTTTGGGGAGTGAATGTTAAAACAAATCAAATTATTGTTGAAGAATTTTATTAGGAAAAATATTTACTATTCCTGAGTAATTATCTAAGACGCCGCAGCACTTTCAACTTCTTCTGCATTTGGTTCTTACATTATTTGGGCTTTCTAAAGAAAATATATTTAGTCATTTTTCTCAAAACCAAGCAAAATACATGTATCTTTTTTTGGGTGCTTGTGAAATTGCGAGAAATAGATTTAAAAGTGGTTAATTCGATTTCAATATCGTGATTCTTGTTTATTTAACCAATTACTAAATTCTATCTGTTTCCCAATCCAAGCGATTAAGAAAATAATTTTGCAACTTTGAAGGAATTATGGACCAAATTTGAAGAATTCTAAGTTTGCATCATGACTATGCATGAGAATATTTCAAATATGTCGTAATTGTATCTTCATTTGTCTTTATATCTTCATGACCCTATTCATAATTAAAAAGTGAATTTTGTCTTAGCTAGAAAATGCAGAGATGTCATAATATTATATTGGGTTAATTTACTTTATGTTTGCAGATCAATGAAGAAGCAAGTGAAAAGGTTTTGGAAGTGGAACAAAAGTACAATGAGATACGGAAGCCCGTCTATAATAAGAGATGTGATGTCATCAACTCCATTCCTGACTTCTGGTTGACTGCAGTTAGTGATTCATTACAGCTAGCTTTCTTCAAAGATTGCATACTTACCCCCCCCCCCCCCCCCCCCCCCCCCCCC
>CAIGRP010024045.1:0-15088 GCA_903798385.1 Fraxinus cuspidata | reverse complement strand
TGTACGGGCAAAAAACTAGTAAAGAGAAAAGGGATTTGCTTGTCATGTATTGTGCAAGTGGTCCTAGTTGAACATGAAGAAAATAAATGGTAAGCATTGAATGGAAATACTGGCTCTAAGCTTAGTATATGTTGGGAGCTGTACTTATGTTCGAGTTCTTGTCCATGTATCTTTCAAGTTTGCGAAATGGAGTAACCTCATATGTAGAGAAGGGGAAGTTTACGTTATCTTCATTCACTTCTTCTACTCTTGTTTTCCCTATGATGGTCAAAACTTTTTCTTCAGCAGAGTTTATAAATGTGCTTCTGTTATTTTTGACAGTTGCTTTCGACAGTATGTATGTCTTTCCGAGTTGTAGTAGAACTTCCAAGGCCGTAATGTTTGTATCATAGATCGTGGCTGTAACTTTGTTCCCCTGTTCAAAGGTTATAAAGAGTTAAGAATATTAGCAGGAAGAATAGTTATAAATAGAATGAGGAAGTTATTATAGCTATTAATAGGTACCCACCTGTAAATCCATTAGAAGAAGATTTTGTATCGACCAGAGGTGTTCCGAGCGTTCTTAGGTGACTGGTTTTTCGCAATAATCACCTTTGTAGACCAATTATTTTCTGCAGTAGAAATTTTTAGGATGAGCTTATAGGGAGTAGTCATCTTAGGTATCTGTTAATCACATTAAGAAGTTGAAGCATAAGTAGTTGAATTGTTACTGGTATATTTAAGTTTATAGAAAAAATTTAAGAATGCTGGTAAAGTAAAAGAGGGAGATGGAATCAACAACTGGAGATGAAAAAACTTACTAGAAATGAAATGGTAATATAGATTTTCAAGTTCTTCTATAGTTGAGAATTGTAATATGTATTTCGGGATGGCAAAAAAGCTCATCGGCTCGGGCGGCTCAGGCTTGGCCTGAAAAAAGCCCGATTCGAGCCCACCTCGGGCTCGGTTTTGGGGGGTCGGCTCGAGCCCGGGCCGCCCCATGGCTCGTCACCAGCCTATTTTTTCATTTTTTAAACTTTTTTAAGTTTAAATATATTTTATATATATATTAATATTTAGTTATTATTTATAACACGTATAAATTGAACAAATTTTAAATACATTATAAAAAATTATAGATTTATAACGAATTCAAAAAAAAATGAAAAATGAGCCGGCTTGGCTCGGGCCCGGCTCGGCCCTCTAAGACTCGAGTCGAAAGCTCGAGCCGAACCTCATCTTTTTGGTCGAGCTTTTGCTCGGATTGGGTTCAAAAAAGCTCGGACATGTTTTCCTCGAGCCGAGCCTGAGCTTTGAGTTTCGGCTCGTTGACATGGCTATATGTATTTGTTCTTTCAGACGTTTGAAGGTGGAAGAATAAGCTTGGGTATTTATAGAAAATTTCATAAGTGGGATGAATATTTTAATTATTCTTTTACAATATTTGAGTGTTGGAAAGAGAAGGATTGAAGTTCTGATGCATGCATCTATGCGCTGTAAAGTATCTACAGTGGAAAGAAAAATTGTCACTGCAAATCTATGTACTTATTTGCTAAATATCTACGTAAAATATCTGTTTCTGTAAGGCAGTATAAAGTTACTTTTGTTTCTTATGTAGAGATTGAACTTCCTTTTTGTTAGAAAGGTTATTATTACCAATTTATACAGGTGGTGGTAGTAAAAATCTAATATAGAAAAGCTTTTATGATTATTTGTTAGAAAAATAGAAGACAAAGTTGTAAAAAATATACAAGGATACAAATGTTGGTTCAATTGTAAATTGAGTGAGAAAATGTAGAAGGACTAATATAGTAGTTATTAGTATGATGGTTTGAATGGATGTAATGGTCTGAAGAGGAATTACCTTTCATGTAATGCCTATTTGCCTATTTGCAACTTCGACATATTACTTGTTGTAATGCCTATTTGCATGACAAACAAAAGCACTAAGTGAGTTAAATTTGCAAATGTAATTACACCGGTAAGAAAGTTGTATTACGAGAATTTAGGGGCTGTTCTCTTTACGTTTCAATTTTGTGTTTTGAGTTTTGGATTCATTTTGAGTTTTATGTTTTGAGTGTCTATTTTGAGATTGTTAAAAATGTGTTCTCTTTGACATTTTGAAAAATTATTTTGAAAACGCAAAAAACAAGTTTTGAAAATTTTGACTTGATTATAACTGAAAACATTCAAAACGACAAATTTGTTGTTTTGTGTTTTCTTTATAAATTTTTAACTTATTTTCAAAAATGCGTTTTCGAAAATGGGAAAGAGAACGCGTTTTCGCTGTTTTGGAAAATCGAAAACAGAAAACGGCTTGAAAATGGTAAAGAGAACAGACCCTTAGTATTCAAAAAAAATTTTTTTTTTTTTTTGAAAAATTTGACTTGATTATAACTGAAAACACTCAAAACAAAAAATTTGTCATTTTGAATTTTCTTTGTAAATTTTTAACTTGTTTTCAAAAATGCGTTTTCGAAAATAGAAAAGAGAACGCGTTTTCGTTGTTTTGGAATATCGAAAACAGAAAACGGGTTGAAAATGGTAAAGAGAACATGCCCTTAACTTTTTTGAAGTGTAAAAATTAGATTTACCTAACTATTTTGCCTGTTGTATGTACACGAATTCGTTTGTGCAATTTCAAAAGTTAGTAATGTAGAAATTTTTAAATTTGTAGCTAAAGATGGAAAGAAAGATTTTGCTAATTGCAAACGTATTATTGTTTTCAAAAAGACAAATGGTGTTGAAGTGTTTTAAGCATACAAATACATTCCTAGGGCTTATTGCTAGCGGGATCAAGGACCTGAATCTCAAATGTTAAATGTTGTTAAAGAGAGGAACGGAAACAGAGAAGCCATTTTACAAGTTAAGTGCCTGCATGTGATAACCTCAAGGTTACAACCTGCCCATGAATACCAAAGTAACCATAAGATATTGAAGAGATTTGGAAAATATAAAAGAAGCAAAAATAAAAATTACCTTGCTTTCTATAGGAGGGACTTTCATAACTTTTTTATTGGCCTCTCTCTTATTACAACGAGGAAGTAACAGATAATTTCAGAATAAGATTGTCTAGTCTCCACACAAATAAAATTAAATTTTAAAATACATTCGCAATGCAAAGACAAAGTTACAAAATTAGTGAATATATGCAGAGATATTATAAAATTATTTTCAGCAAAATAAATGACAAATTTGAAAATTTTTTTAAAAAAATATTGCAATCAATACTTTGATATGCTGAATGCTCAACACTAGAGCTGAAGAAATTGAAAGAACTAAACACACTAAGTGTGAGGGGTGAAGCCCAACGAGGACCATGGTGGGCACTGAAATTCTGGGCTCAACCCTGACCCAGATTTTTTTTTTTTTTTTTAAAGTAATATGTTACATTCTTGCCCAAGACTACCCTAATGTCCCAAGACTTAATCCACTACCCAGCCCAATCCATTCCAAAAAATTGAAAACAAAACATCACCCAGCCTCGATTTCAATTTTTCAATCCAAGCTCGACCTCCGCCTTTGACCTCTACGTCTTCTCTAGCTAGCCTCCGGTCGTAGCTCAGTGCCGACGATTCCTCTTCTTCATCCTTCGACAATAGGCAGTAGTTACTGTTCAACTTCAAGCCCTAGACCTGGCCAGCTGCTTCGCCTCCGTGACGGAGACTTCGAGCCCTAGACCAGCTGCGCCTGCTTCGCCTTGCCTCTGTAACCTACTGTAAGTCTGGAACTGGAAGTCTAGTCGTTTTTTTCTCTCTTTGATCTATTTTTTGCGTATACATAAACTGTTTGGGCTTTCTTTGGTGGTCTTGGATTTGGGTTTTCGATTCTTAGGTGATGTTCAGATATATTTATGGATTCTGTGGTGATTCTGAACCTCTGGTGAAGCTGAAGTAGTAGGAATTGGTGATTCGGTGAATGGATTTTTTTTGGGCAGTAGTTGGACTTGATAATTTGGTCATGGTGAAACTGTGAATGCATATTTTTTGTTTTCTTGTGTCAGTTGTGTGTGTTAATTGTAAATTAAGCTAAAAAAAATGTTAGCAAATTAAGTTGAAAAACACTCAATGCTCATGTCTTTGTTTCTCATATGTTGAAATTTTGATTATAATAGTTTCAATTTGATTTGAACTTTGATTATTGTTGAAAATTGAAATTGCCACTGGATTGCCATCCTTTTATCGGAATTGTTATAGAATTGCACCTGAGNGAACTTTGATTATTGTTGAAAATTGAAATTGCCACTGGATTGCCATCCTTTTATCGGAATTGTTATAGAATTGCACCTGAGAATTACATTAAGCCTTAATTGGATATCAAATTTTTATATTCAGATATAAAATGAAAAAATTCTTTCAAAGAAAAATTGACCTGGACAACGTAAACGTTGATGGGGGACGTCGAATAATGTGGAATTTGATGTTATTTTTAGTATTGTCGTAATATTATTTTATATTTTTATTATCATCAAATTCATAACCAAAAACTCGACGTTCAACATCGATAAATTGTGCCCACCCTGAGTTACTTTCCTAACTCCGCCCCTGCTAAGTGCAACCTCGAACAGAATATGAAAAGAAATATAATATTCAACAACAGAGCTGAAGAAACCAGAAGAACCAAACTGAAGGTGTAAAAATTGCTAAATACTGAGAAATGAAAAGACTCCCACTCCATATCCTGTTGCCAATTTTATAATGTTTAGAGATAGAGATCCATGTGTTACTATTCGGAATTTTATCAGATACGTCGTTTTATCAGATAGAAATCACCAAAAGGAAGAGCAATGCAAAAGAAAAAGAGGCAGTGCATCCAGAAGAATAAAACATTTTCTGAAATTCAAGTAAACAGAGTCCCAAATATCAAAGCACACTACGTAGCTATAGATTTGTATCTGACATCGACACTTGTTCAGTTCTACATTCAAATCTTTTGATGATTCGTCTTCATCAAATTTTCTTCAAAATTTTCATTATCTCTATGGGCACGTAACAATACATGATTCCAGTTTGAAAAAGAAAAATATTGAGCCCTGGATACATTGTTTTCGAAGCATCAATATAACAAATGACATGGATTTCTACTAGTAAAATTGAAGTCCAAAGCAGAGAAATATCATCCACCGCGTACCTTGAACCTTTCGTGAGCCTCCTTCACTATCTTTCCATCGTTCTTTATTCTCCAATTATAGCCATCTTTCCAAGAGTATCTCAGCACCTTCCGGTCAACAATAACTCGGGTAATCGATCTAGAATGAGTTCAAAAGGCTCTCTCTTGTGAAAAGAATGCGAGAAATAGAAAAAACCAAACATTCAATTCATGCGTGGAATTTTTGAAAGAAAACAAAGTGCATAATAGGCATCATGTATAGCTTAGACAACAGTTTAAATTACTCATTTTAAAGCAAAATCATTAACGGAACATAAACTTCGACATTTGGTGTTTGCGACCAAAAGAATAGTTGTAGAATTCGTGGATTTTTGGTCGATGAATTCAACTTCGACATTTCATGGTCTACATTTTCTTAATATATTTTTCCAATGAAAGCCTTAAAAGTGCACAATTTTCAATTTTTAATAAAGGGTTGACAACAAGACTTGAACACAGGACATTTGTAATGTTATCTTCAACAATACGAGTAATTTTGCATAGTCATAAATAGAATAGAGTGAAGTGAGTATTTGGAGCAACTATGAGCAAATCTTTTGGCTCTGGCGCGAGCAGTACGAACCATATCATCACTCTCGGTATGCTTCCTACAACGAAGTATTAATTGGTCGGCAAAACAAAAAATAGAAATGAATGAAGCGAATAATAATTGGGAAAATGCATAGATGGTATTTGAAATAGGGGAATGAGCTGAGGAAGAAGTTGATACAAGAGTAGAGGCTTCTTCGGATTGTCAGATGTAAACCTGGACGGAATAGTGCATGCCCTATAATTCGACTCATTGAGCGGTGGAAATGGTACAAATTTCCTTGTGCTCTGCATTTTTCAACTGAATGAAGAAAAGAACATATTTTAGACAAAAAAAAAATTAAAATTAAAATTAAAGCACCTGAAAGAAAATGGTGAGACAAGCAAGAGGAGCAGTAGAGGACTTGTTGAAAGCTTTGACAACACCATCGACAAAGAGTTGAGGCACTCACTTGCCAGTCATTAACAAATACAAAGAAGTAACAACTAAAGAAAATATACATGTTTCGCCATATATAGGAAAGACATCCATTACTACTAATGCAAAATTTACCTTTATCATTTGTACCTTTTGAATGAATCCCAATGTATCCAAAAGAAGAAACTCCTTCTCGCACGTCATCTACATAGAAAAGCATAGAATAATTTCTCAAGTTTTCAAATATTTTGACTGTAAAATTTACTTAAGAAGAAAAAGATTCATCTATTATTCATATGAAATAACTTATAGCAAAAGATTTGTCTATTGCATCAATGTTAACTGTTCAATCCTTTGGTTTCTTGGTAATTCGACAATTAGCCTCGAAAAAATGATAAGTTATCAGTAGATCTAAACTATGCTATTTAAATTCACAATAAAACAACAAAGTAACGTCTTTCCCTGTAAATTTGGGGTCAACTATCTAAAAACTTCAATGCAAGTCCAAATAATTTCAAGAAAATAAGACGAAAAGGATTGAAATGCCAATCTTAATTTGAGCAGTGAGAATTTTTCCTATTTTCTTAAATTGTTGCCTCAAATAAACAAACTACAAATAAATTATTCCGTTTGGAGATTTCTCCATTTAGTACCAAAGTCAAATTATGTAGAATAATAGCTAATTTACAAGGATTGCACACAAAATCAATAAATATTAATAAAAAGCAATATAACTTCGAACATGAATGTCGCCAGTTCTAAATATAAATTATTTTTTTGAAAATAAACAGATTAAAATAAATTACAAACATACTCCGAAACTAAAAATCAAGCAGTAAAAAGGAAAATTATAAGTATTGTTAAAAACTTTTGTGTATAAATAGTCTCTAACCTGAAAATTAATGGTCTTTCACTATTCTTTCTTCAATTTGTACTTAAAATTATTAGTTTCTTCTTCATGTAAAATAGAGAATTGAAGTAATGAAGGGAAAATTCAGGCTAATTACTATACTTAGTCAAAGTACCGAAAATTACAAGGGCTTGAGCTCAAGAATGAGTTATTTTACTAATAAATCAGATTATGACTCACGGAATAAAGAACAGATTGAAGTAACAAATGCAATAACATATAGAAACACTTGTCAAAAGAATTCTCGTATCTTAGGTATGTTCGCCCAGTTTTCGTAGCTTATTTCTAATTTTATATTATATTGATGAATTCAATATTCGAGAAATTGAACTGTTCTAAAACATGAATAAATGCTCATAGAAATGTTTGAGGTTTAAGAATGTATAAGCGAAAGAATTTCTTTGTATACAATATTTTTAGTACATGTATTGTGTAAATTATTTGAGTCCGATGGCTTCAGTATAACTTTTATAGACATACTGGTTTTTACTCGTGACAATGTTACATAAAGTTCACAATGACAAAAAACAGGTTCTGAAAAATATAAGCCAACGGAATCTAGTGTTTGATCTTGTGATTTGTTTATAGTCATTGCAAATCATGATCTAATTGAAAATTGAGTTCTTTTAAATGGAATTGAATTATGATCGCTTTTAAGAGGTATGAAAGGAATCATCGATAAGAAAACATATTTTCTAGAATACTTACCAGTTGAAATTTCAGCTAGAATTACCTTCTTCTCAAATTTACGACAAATAAGACATGTCCCATTATATAATCTTTCAGAAGGATTAATATTTCGCAATAATATCACATGAGAGTTTACCTTTAAGGTTTAATTCGTGTGGCGGTATAGCATTTAAAGTTAAACTATTCAACAAGTCCTTTTGTAGGCTCTGTTCTGATTAATCGATTACTTCGTCAAAACTATAATATGTAGAAATTTCTCTAGGAATCTATTCTAGTAAAATTCTATTAATATGATCAACACTTTAATTTATGGGCGTAAGAATAACTCGATTAACCATTGTATGTAACTTTTCAACATATGCTTCTATATTTGGAAAAACATGACGTATTAAATTCTTTAAAGACATAATCTCATCCTCAAATGGTAGAATTATACTATTTGGAAGCTTAATGCACTTACAATTATGTTCTTGCTCTGTTCCATTTCCAATTTTAAGCAAATAATCCCAAAATGCTGGATCTAATTTCCCTCTCATATTCTGAACTAATGGTAAATGTAAATACAAAGGCCATAATTCTAGAAAACTAAGCTAGCCTTCATAATGTCTTCCTTTTTTTCCTCTCGGTACCACTGGTAAAATTTGGCAAAAATCTCCTCCGATAACAATAACTTTCCCACCGAGAGGCAAATTACAATCGGTAATATCTCTAAACATTTTATCTACAACTTCAACAACACAACGATTTACCATAGGTGCTTCATCCTAAATTATTAACCTTGACATTTTAAACAAAGTTCCCAATGCTGATTGCTTGCTAACAGGACAGATAACTTCACCAATTGTTTTCAAAAGAAGCTTAAATCTTGAATAAGTTGTTCGACCTCCTAGTAATAAAGATGCAGATACTTCAGAGGATGCAGTTGTCAAGCAAGTAAATTTTGTGATCTTATGCCAGCTAAGAGTGCTTTGTAGGTTAATTTCATTTGTGGCCACCCAACTTTATAGTTGGTGTCCCCATGGCTACCCACTTTGATTTTGTTTCACCATGGCCATTGAACTTTATATTTAGTGTCATCATGGCCAATCAATTTAATTTTATTTCACCAAAGTCATTCAATTGCATATAACGTTTCACTATGACCACTCAATTTCATATAATATTTCATCATGGCCACTTGGCTTCTTTTTACTATTTTCATTAATTTTAAAAGGGGTAAAAATGTAACTTTGCATTATATATATAAAATAAATTTTTAAAAAAATTAAAATAAAAAATTATTTTTTTTAAAAAAAATAAAAACTTATTTAAAAAAAGTTAATTAAAACAATAAAATAAAATAAAAACTTATTAAAAAACATTTTTAAAATAAAATAAAAACTTATTATAAAATAAACGTTTTAAGTTTTTTTTATATATATTTTAAAAAATAAAAATAAACACTTATTTTAAAATAAACATTTTAAGTTTTTATTTCATTTTTAAAAAAATTATTTTATATATATAATGCAAAATTATCGTTTTACCCCTTTTAAAATTAATAAAAATAGTAAAAAGAAGTCAAGTGGTCATAGTGAAATATTATATGAAATTGTGTGATCATAGTGAAACGTTATATGCAATTGAATGACTTTGGTGAAATAAAATCAANAAAGAAGTCAAGTGGTCATAGTGAAATATTATATGAAATTGTGTGATCATAGTGAAACGTTATATGCAATTGAATGACTTTGGTGAAATAAAATCAAATTGGGTGGCCATAGTGGCATTAAGTAAAAAGTTGAATGGTCATGATGAAATAAAATCAAATTAGGTGGTTATGATGACACCAACTATAAAGTTGGGTGGCCACCAATGAAATTAACTCATGCTTTGTGTGTTTCACCTGGACCATCAATGAAGAAAGTGTCTCCTGATTCCGATTTTACTTCGTTCATAATTGTATCATATGCTTCTACAACTATTCTTCTCAACCATTCGTTCTCATCTATATTTACATAGATCGATACTAATCCATAGTCATTTATGTTTTTACCTAACGATTCTAAAATAGAACTAATATCCTGTAGAGCGTTTACCTCAGCAACCTCCACATGTATATTTTCATGCGCATAATCATTAATCATGTAAATCTTGAATTTATTCCATAGGAACATTGAATCATTAGGATTGCAAAGTGAGAGAAGAGTAGCATATGAAGATCGATAATTAATCGTTTTAAGTTTTTTTTTATATAAATTTTAAAAAATAAAAATAAACACTTATTTTAAAATAAACATTTTAAGTTTTTATTTCATTTTTAAAAAAAATTATTTTATATATATAATGCAAAATTATCGTTTTGCCCCTTTTAAAATTAATGAAAATAGTAAAAAAAAAGTCGAGTGGTCATAGTGAAATATTATATGAAATTGTGTGGTCATAGTGAAACGTTATATGCAATTGAATGACTTTGGTGAAATAAAATCAATTGGGTGGCCATAGTGGCATTAAGTAAAAAGTTGAATGGTCATGATGAAATAAAATCAAATTAGGTGGTTATGATGACACCAACTATAAAGTTGGGTGACTACCAATGAAATTAACTCGTGCTTTGTATAAAAATGTTTTGTGTGTTCCACCTGGACCATCAATGAAGAAAGTGTCTCCTGATTCCGATTTTACTTCGTTCATAATTGTATCATATGCTTCTACAACTATTCTTCTCAACCCTTCGTTCTCATTTATATTTACATCGATCGATACTAATCTATAGTCATTTATGTTTTTACCTAACGATTCTAAAATAGAACTAATATCATGTAGAGTGTTTACCTCAGCAACCTCCACATGTATATTTTCATGCACATAATCATTAATCATGTAAATCTTGAATTTATTCATAGGAACTTTGAATCATTAGGATTGCAAAGTGATAGAAGTGTAGCATATGAAGATCGATAATTAATTGGGTTCCAAAGTTAACAAGCAAGCAAGTTCCCCCAAAGAATAAATTAATTGCTTAGATTAATCGACTATTAACAAATAATTATCATGTCCTTAATCCCAATAAAAGGCTAGTCAACACACTTCTAATCCATATAAAACGCCGGCGTATTGCTCATGCCCGCTCTTCCCAAAGTATACATCTCTAATCTTTTGAAAGGCGTGCCACGTCAGCAAGCTATCTGAACCGGCCTGATGACACTTACCCACAACCCGGTCTACTTTCAAAGCACTGGCAACGCGGTCCAGACCGCCATAAAGACTCTGGCAGAACCGGATCAAATATTTCACATCGTACACGTTATTCCCGAAATAGATCCTGAGAATTTCTAAAAAGTCGGTCAAATCCGTCGGCAACAGGCGGCGCGTGAGAATCTTCACGAGGTAACCGAAGTCGTACGCGCTATGAAACGTGACCCAGCTCACTGAGTCATTACACACGAGCCCCGAACTCATCATCAACTCGGCAAAAACTGCCGAGTCTATCCCGGAAACTCGATTTTTCTCAAAGTCAATTCCGTGATTCTTCAACAACTCGATCGAGTCCGGCGCTTGTAAGTCACGCTCCACGTCGAAGTCTGAGAAATTGAACTGCCAGATAAACCGGTGGCCAGATCCCAGATCCGGCAAATTCCCGGTAGCATCAGAAAGAGTAAGACCAAGCTGAATTAAATTCAAAACGTCGACGTTTGACTTAAGGATCTGGTAGTGATGAGACGGTGATGACCTACCACGGCGGGGGTGCTTGGATTCCACCCCTGAGGATTTGAAAATAACACCCGGAAATTCTGTATCCATTGAAATAAAAGGGTATTCATCTATTAGGGTTGAGATCAATCTGAATTCGGACTCAAGATTTCCGGACCATACTTCACGGATTATTATAGATTCACTATTCCGTTTCAGAATTTTGAGATCCATGAGCCGGGATTTTGACTGAATTCACGAATGGAAATATATTGAGAAATTTTTTTAATCCGTGATCAAATAGAGAGAAAAAAGTTTGGATTTGCTTCGTAGCAAGAAAAAGTGGGAGATTGAGACTGATTTTATAGATGGTTCTTGGAAGGGAAATGGACGTGCAAATGGGATGAATCAGCGTTCTTACTTTCCTAGTCAAAGAACACGGTTTGGGATACAGTTATGTAAAGTAAAAAATTTTAGGGGATTTTTTTTAATCAACCGTGATCTATTATCTTCCGATGAAGTTATTTTTTCTCATCCTCGTCCATTTCCTTCCTTAGAGGCAGCTCGAAAGTGTATCAACTTATTAAGTAGGTTAACGTGAATATCTCCAACGTTATCGAGCGTCTTCAAGTGTCCATGATTCTCGTGAGCAATTTGAAAGCCTATTGAACTACGAAGTAAAAACTTGAGAATCTTTCAAGCGCACAACATAAGCAATAGAGGAACTTACAAATTTGCAATGTTATTGATAGGATAATATATACGATATTGGACAAAATTAAAAAAAGTCAAATCATTATGAGCGTCTAAGTTTTCTCAGAGCACCCAAAATTCTAATATTAGCATTTAGTAAGTCATGTTAATCAACTAATTGAGTGGTTACATGAATATGCTCTACTATTGCTTCTTCTGAGGATCCTTAGCATCATAAATTGTACTGCATATCACGACAATCATTCAGAAAAATTTGCAATCCAAAGAGTTAGGCCCTGTTACAATGCCTTGAGTCGACTGTTTGTCTGTGAACTAGAGTACTTGGGGTCGCAAGCCACTATTTGGCAACCAATTATAAATTGAGCCAATATTAACCATACATTTATAACCATTATTTTTTTATTATTAAACACATTTTTTTGTGGAATCCACTACTCTTATTAATTCACTTTGTAAATGATTTATAAATTTGTCAAGAATGAAGCTAAGTAAATAAAAGTGGCCTTTTTCTTTTTCTTTTCTTTTTCTTTTTTTTTTTTTACTTGGTCACCACATGATGGTTATTCTATAAGATTTTGCCTTTTATATTTCTTTTGTTTTGGTCAATTTTTTTCCCATAGCTTCTATTTTAATTTTTACAGTATAGTTTTGTACTCGTGGGTTTAGTGCTTTAATTATGGTGGGTCCAATTTCATTTTTTAGTCAAATTAAAATTGAATTAATTACATCAAATACTCTGGACTTATAGCATTACGTTGAAATGCAGCCCACTACGTTACGACTTATTGAATAAATATACAAAAAATAATATCGTTTTTTTAATAATTTAAAGTTAATAATTTACTACTTCATTAAATTAGTAAGTTGGAACAACTTTTCGAAAGTCTACTTGATTATTGAATAAATATACAAAAAATAAAATCATTATTTAATAATTTAAAATTAGTAATTTACTACTTTATTTAATTCGTAAGATGGAACAACTTTTCGAAAGTCTACTTGTTTAAAGGCTAGCTGAGAGAATCAAATAGAATATTTGGATATGTTTTCAGTATATAAGACAGAGAGAAAGTCAAGACCTAAAATATTCTATTTTCTTTCTAAAATTTAATAGAAAATATTGGAATGTATGTTTCTTATATATTTCTTGTGGAGGTGTACATTTTAGTATTTTACACGAAACAACTCGAACGACTAGCACTGCCCAACTCGATTCCATTCAAGTTTAAAATCAATAGATTTTGGTTCTCAAAATTGAGAACTACGTGATTCGGTTTCAGTTCGCGATTGTAGCCACAAAATCAATTTTAAATTCAATTTAAAAGTTACTTTACAAACAAAACACCTCAAAACCACCACCAAATTTCTCCACTCCAGCGGAGAAGATGTCTCTTCACAACGGCTCCGGCTAAGTAGATCAAATCGGAGGAGAACAAAATCACCCCAAACCCCAAAATTTTTTGTTGCAACGGCGAGTGCACAGTCGGCAATTCTAGTGCGAGTTCGCAATAATCTCGGCGCTATCACTACACAATCTTCATACCCGTGGGATAGATTAAATTTAATTTTATAATATTTTTATTAGTATTTAAAAAATCATCTAATATTTGAACAAAAATTTCTTAAATTTGATTTTTGAATTGGACATTTTAAAACTCGAGATGTAATTTCCACAAATTTTCAAGTATATTGATTGGCCCATCGATTTTACTAGGAGGCCCAACATAGAGTCATATGCAAGTGAAGTGCCTTTTTAAAAGAGATCTCTTCCATTTTTTAGGATCTTTCGATGTGGGATGAGGTTTTTGGCCAATTAATATTTATTTCATAGTTTATTTCATTATTTTCATTAACAACTCATAGCCCTCAATTTGAACAAAGTAAATTATTTTGATCATATTAATTGTTAGTTTTTGAAGGTATAAAATAAATCTATAATTAATTTAATTAACCAACATGGATTTTATATTTACTTTAAATTAGTAAACTAAAATTAAAAAATCTATTGTGTTTATAATATTTTACAGTTTATGTATATAGTTATGTATTTAATTTGGTATCCGGTTTGATACCGATTCGACCCTCATTCAATCATTTGATCATTGACCCTCTTTCTTTTTCAAGCCGATGTTTAGACCGATTTTTAAAACATTGGTTAAAATATACCGATTTTCTTCCCATTTCCTCCTTTACTTTTTAATTACTTTTATTTTTATTTTTTAAATGAATTTTGAATTCATAAACTCAGAATGAAATTAAGTAGAAATAGGGAAGGGACGGTTACGAGACAAGGACCATATTTTTCGATAGGGTTAGGGATTGGATCCCAATTATTGAGAAAATAATGACATATGAAATAAATCCGCCGGCTTAAGTAATTTAATGAATATTTAAAAGGGCTTACGTGGCGGATAATTTGCATTATCAAATAATATGAGTTGGATGTAATTAATTAATTAATTAATTCAAGTAATTTAAAACACAACAACAAACGAAGAAGGAACTTCCACTTGGGGCACTATTCTAATTTTAAAATATACAATTTATTTAGAAGTAAAAAGAGTTGTATAATAGAATGAAAAATATAATATTTTTTTAATATTGTTTGATGTCATATAGTTCAAGCTTTCTATCTGCTAATTGCGAGTGGACAATTTTGAAGTACAGATGTAATATATCTACGTGATTTGAATGGTTATATTGTCGTGAGGCCTCTTAAAAATGGTTATATTGTCGTGAAACCTCTAAAATATAGAGTATAACACGTCAAAGTAGAGATGACAAACAGGTTGAGCGGTTCGTCGGCTCGGCTGCTCGGCTCGTGAAAACACGAACCGCTCGAGCTCGTCAAATGACGAGCCCAAGCCCGAGCCGAGTCGCAAGTGAGCTTGACGAGCCGAGCAAGGCTCGGTTCGTCGAGCTTGCGAGCGGCTCGTAGGCTCGAGAAAAATTAAAGAAAAATAAAAAAAAACGTAAAAAAGTAAAAAAAAAAAAGATTACAAAGGTTA
>CAIGRP010024042.1:0-20871 GCA_903798385.1 Fraxinus cuspidata | reverse complement strand
GTCTAATTTGAAATTATTTTTTTACGTAATTCTGTCTCTCCCCTCCTGAAACATAATCCAGGGTCCACCCCTGGTTAAGACCGAAAGTGGTGGAGAAAGGCCAACATTTGGCGGGATTTGAGTATTTGAATAACGGTGGAATTTAGTTGTACGTAGGAGGGAGGGAGGGAGCGAGAGAAGTTGGATTAGAGTCTTTTGAGAGTAGAGGAAGGAGGATTGGGTTAGATTTTTTTTAGTTACCTAATTTAAGAAATATTTTTTTATGACACGTGATTTAAGAAATAAAATTATGAAATACTAATCGAATCAATATTTAAAAAATACTAAATTAAATTAAAATATTTTTATTGTTCTATATTATTTTCTTCAAAATATGCACATCGTGGCTATAGTACGTGACCACAAGTAGAGATTGCATCACTATCACTGGACCTATTAAACACGGATTGTAGCAAACTATTGCATGTGAATTAATTTGATAAATTCATCAAAACGTAAGTCTCTGATTCCCTTCTTAAATTTGACTAATCCTTGTCATTTCAATAGTTGGTGGCATCACCAATTTTCATTGACTTTTATGGCACTTTTATTTGAAAAAAAAAGAAGAAGGAAAATCATATATATGTACCGAGGGTGAGCTGAATATATTCTATTATTCTATTTTCTTTCTTGATCTTGTCACACTTACTCTTCATCAAAAATACCAATAAAGATTTTAAGGAAATTCGAGAATCATTATATTTTACTTCATGCGTGAACTCTTACGGAACAACAACAAACATAAGATGGTATAGTTATTCTTGTCAACGAAAAATATTTAAATATAAGATGGTACAAAAATAAATACAAGTCAATGCAATCATCTATGTCAATGAAAAATATATAAATATAAAACGGTACAGATATCTACGTTAAACTATTGCTATTATTCGCATCAATGAAAAACATTTAGTCACAAGATGGCTTAGCCATCCAAACTAAAAAATACAAGACAGTGCAGTCATTCACGTCAACGAAAAACATTTAAACAAAAAACAGGGCTTACATCCCAGTGGAATGATCTGTCAAACAAAGGCCAGAGCTGCTTCCTTCCCACCACGTCCTTCCTTGACTTTAAGAAGGAGGGTGCAAGTGTACCAAACCTTCCCTTTTCTCGCTTGCTCGCTGATTCCACTTCTATAAATCGGCGAGTGAATCAAAAGAAAATCAAGAGCAGTGTGGGATTGGGAGGTTTTTGGTTGCACCTCTTTTACGATTTTTAATTTAATAAGATTTTCAAGTAAAGAGCTCCATTCCAGACATGGCGAAAAGTCACACAGCTCACTAATCCAATGTTACCCACGTTTAGGAGCGATTTTAGACAAGATCGGAATAAATTATCTAAGACTTCATAGAAAGGAGTTAAGACCGTTCCAATGCTCCTTTCCCAAATGCCCTTGATCCTTAAAAAAAATTTAAGATTGCATAGTCATCTATGTTAACGAAAAACATTTAGACACAAGGTGGTCTAAACATTCACGTTAATAAATACAGATAATAAATACAGAACAATACGGATATACACGAGCAAAAAATATTTAAACTTCATGTTAGTTATCAAACTTTATATTATATGATAATCGCTATATGAATTCAGGTCAACCGTACGTTAAATTACTATCTATCCCATCAAATATTCCGTTGAGAAAACTGACAAATTTAAGTGACCAAACTAAAACAATAACCAAATTTTACTCATGACTTAAAAATAAAATAAAGTTTTAACCCTATAGTTCAAATCATACGAGCAATTCGACTCTCCAAAATCCGAACTCAGTTCAGTCACTCACTGAGTAAACTCTACTTTCCCGTCTATATATATACCATTGTACATATACACTTCTCTGTAATCTCCATCTCTCCTCTCTCTCTCTCTCTCTCTCATAGCATTCCTATTACCAGTACTCTATGAAAACACGAAAAATAGATCCATTTAGTCAGTAACATAGATAACGGTTTTTTTTCTCTCCCCAATTGACCCTTTCCTCTTCCAAATCTAGCCTGTTTTTCTTGAATAATCAGCAAAAATGATAAGTTGGCACGATCTTTATGTGGTATTAACGGCTGTGATTCCTCTCTATGTGGCCATGATCTTGGCATACGGCTCCGTTCGGTGGTGGAAAATTTTCACCCCTGATCAATGTTCTGGTATCAACCGATTTGTTGCAATTTTTGCAGTCCCACTTTTGTCTTTTCACTTCATTTCTAGCAATAATCCTTATGCCATGAATTTTCGATTCATAGCTGCCGATACACTTCAAAAGATTATCATGCTCGTTGTTCTTGGTTTGTGGGCAAATTTGACCAAAAATGGTAGTCTTGAATGGTCTATTACTCTTTTCTCACTTTCTACACTGCCAAATACACTTGTAATGGGCATTCCATTGTTGATTGCTATGTATGGGGAATATTCCGGCAGTCTTATGGTGCAAGTGGTGGTGCTACAATGCATCATTTGGTACACTCTTTTGCTGTTTCTGTTCGAATATCGCGGGGCGAAAATGCTTATTATGGAGCAATTCCCTGAAACTGCAGCCTCAATTGTGTCGTTTAAGGTTGGATCCGATGTTGTTTCATTAGATGGTCAAGATTTTCTTGAAACAGATGCTGAGATGGGAAATGATGGTAAACTTCATGTTACTGTGAGGAAATCGAATGCCTCAAGAAGATCTTTTGGACCTGGTTCATTCTCAGGGATAACTCCCCGGCCGTCGAATCTAACCGGAGCTGAAATTTACAGCATGAGTTCATCAAGAAATCCAACTCCAAGAGGGTCTAATTTTAACCATTCAGATTTGTACTCAATGATGGGATTTCCAGGGAGATTATCAAACTTTGGTCAATCAGATACAGGTAGATTATCAAATTACAACTTGGCAGATATGTACTCTGTGCAATCCTCTAGAGGCCCAACTCCAAGGCCATCAAATTTTGAAGAGAATTGTGCCCCGGGTGGCCTAGTGAACTCTCCAAGATTCGGGTACTATCCAGCACAACCCGTGAACACATCTTACCCGGCCCCGAACCCAGAAATTTCTTCAGCTGCCCCGAAAACCGGGAAAAGTCAGGTGCAGCAAGTGCAGCCGCAACACCAGCAGCAGCAGGGAAATAAGACCAATCATGATGCAAAGGAGCTTCACATGTTTGTGTGGAGTTCAAGTGCATCACCGGTTTCTGAAGGGGGTGGGCTTCACGTGTTCGGTGGGCAAGTTCCTGATCATGGTGCCAAGGAAATCAGGATGTTGGTTTCTGATCATCACCCTCAAAATGGGGAAACCAAAGGTTAAATTTTATCTACGTCATCTCATCCAAAAGTTTAAACTATTATTCAAATCTTGTCGTCACTCCAAGCAGCTCGTTGAATAATGTCAACTGTATTAATTTTTTTATTAATTTGGAATTGTATAATGAAGCCATTCCGCAAACTGGGGACATAGAGGACTCTAGCTTTGGTGGAAGAGATGACGGAGTTGAAGAAAAAGGAAAAGAGGTTCCTATAGAGCTGTCAAAACTGGGGTCCACCTCCACTGCCGAACTCCACCCAAAGGCCGCAGGAGTTCAAGATTCCGGTGTCGGTAAACAGATGCCTCCGGCGAGTGTGATGACACGACTTATCTTGATCATGGTTTGGCGCAAGCTTATCCGAAATCCCAACACTTATTCTAGTCTCATTGGTCTCATTTGGTCTCTAGTCTCATTCAGGTAAACAAAATTATTTACTTTTTGGTAAACAAAAGTTTGAGAATAATTGAAAATGATTAATAAATGACTTCTGGTTGATTAATTTTCAGGTGGGATGTGCATATGCCTAAAATCATTGAGAAGTCAATCTCTATACTTTCTGATGCTGGCCTTGGAATGGCCATGTTTAGCTTAGGTGAGTAGTCACATTCTAAAGCTGTGTTTTTCCCTACTCCATAATATGAATGTTCACTAACAAAAGCATATACTTTCACAATCATTTTGTAAAGCATATAGAGATTCTAGGTATATATGGTTGGTGCACATAAAACCTTGGAATGACACGTTTAGTAAAAAAAAGATTGGAAATAACTCGAGAGTATAAGATTGCGAACCTAAATTAAATTTTATGCCATCCATTATTGGTATAAGATACAATGTTAGCAAATTGTGACCTACAATAAATTCATCGACAAACTCACAGATGGGAGTACTGATAAGAAATGTCCCTTTGCGGTCCCAATGAGTATATGATGGGCATTACTAGTAATTGAAGGTAGTTGAGACTTAATTGACTATATTTCTAGGTTGTTTGATTGGATTATTATGGATGGACTTATAGGTCTGTTTATGGCCCTTCAACCGAAGATAATCGCATGTGGGAACACGGTGGCTTCCTTCGCCATGGCCGTAAGGTTCCTCACCGGCCCAGCAGTAATGGCTGCAGCTTCCATTGCCGTTGGTCTTCGTGGTACCCTTCTACATGTTGCCATTGTGCAGGTAACTCGTTTCTATCTCATTAATCACACTATATTAAACTCATTTTTAGTATACCGTACAAGGTTAATACTATCCAATATTGTCCGGTCCAGTATACTAAACATACAATAATTTTATCATAACGTGTATAAAATATGCATTGTGCGAACTATGTGCTGGCATGCAGCATAAAGTATATATCTATGGGAACATTTTGCTTTAAAGTGTTCTAACATTTTCTTATCAATAGGCTGCACTTCCACAAGGGATTGTTCCATTTGTGTTTGCAAAAGAGTACAATGTTCATCCAGCAATTCTAAGCACTGCGTAAGTACTTCAATGCACAAAAGTTCATCACTGAACTTTTTGAACTACATATCTCTCATTTTTCATTAATTTTTTTCTGATTTTACGAATTTTAGGGTCATATTCGGGATGTTGATCGCGCTGCCGATTACGCTCATCTATTACATTGTTCTTGGATTATAAGATTATGAAAGCAAATTTTACACAGTGTGAAGATGGTGTCAAAATCTCACTGAATACCGTCGGCATCAACAATACACTACAGTCATTTTGAGAGTTAAAGAGGCAATGCCGTGTAGAAAATTTGTGATTCCTCCTAACAATTCGGATCTATAAATATTTGACTTGGTTTAGTCAAAATTCCGCCTAAACAAGGAATCATGGCCCACAAGGAATGAGGAAAATACATTGTAAGAGATTTTCTTCTAGTTTTCACCCTCAGTGATAATTAGTTTGTCGCTATATGTTGTGTTTTAGTTTGGTTTGTCGTTATATATAATAGTGTTTTAGTTTGTCATTTACTTGACAAGATGACTAATTACCTTAGAATGAGTATATGATTGAATGGTTTTGTTGTAATAGATATTTCATTTACTTTCATGAAGCGAAAACGACGTGCTTTTAATTTTTTAAGAGACGTCATTTTCATATATGATCTTACAGTGGAAAGGTAAAAATAAAGTCTAAAGAGGAAAAACGAACTGGTATTGAAGGATCTAGGTAATGCTTTACTTGACTAAATAAGATCGTATAAAAGACAAATTTTATTA
This sequence comes from Fraxinus cuspidata, assembly GCA_903798385.1. Taxonomy (NCBI): domain Eukaryota; kingdom Viridiplantae; phylum Streptophyta; class Magnoliopsida; order Lamiales; family Oleaceae; genus Fraxinus; species Fraxinus cuspidata. The sequence continues at coordinate 15,316 of CAIGRP010024042.1, read as the reverse complement.
CATATCTCTCTTTTTTAATTTATTCAGTGGAGTGCAAATGAGGTTAACCTTACTAAAATGTTGGAGAAATACAATACTTCATATTTTTTCTCAGACCAAAGCACTTCGAAGTGTTAAAAGGATATGTTGATATATTAGATTGTATAAGATTTAATTTAGTCTAATTAGGATGGTGTAAATAATATCCTTATTAAATAATCATGTAGCTTATCCTTGCATAATTACATTGGATTTAAGTAATCCGCAAAATGAGATTAGTTTAGATGAGATTATTAGTTCCTCGTAATGCATATTGTTGCGAAAAATGAGTTGAATTCATCACCTAAAAAATAGATAAATTACTTATAAGTAAATAAGTAGATTCAAAAAAATATTTTTTTATTAATTAAAGTTAAAAATAAGTTATTTTGATATTAAGGTAATAATTCATCTTAAGAATATATATATATTTAAAATACTTGTACATTTTCCTATGGAATGGCACCATACTAAATATACAATTTTTAACCCTAATCTTATCCTCCTTAATGCGGCTTAAATATAATAGTCACCATACTTTTACAATTGTCTTTCATTGATCTATGAAATTGCTCCCAGCAAGTGTTACCACATACGTTAAACATAATCTTAATTCACTGTAAATGTTATATATTTCTTATCTTCTTAATTCCATGCAATGTACCAAATACATCGTAATATAAAACAAGATTGCTAATAAATTTTAATTTGTATTTTAGGACACGTTTGACATGATTTTTGAAAAGTCAAAAGTTTGAGATTCAAAACGACACTGAGCAGAATAACGATTATTCTGCACGCTGATTTCAGCACATAATTACAAGGAAGAACATAAGAGAAAAACCAAGAAAAATAAGAGAATTCTTTACTACGTAATTCACCATTCGAAATCAACTCACAAGCCAGACTATATAGCTAAAAAATCGAAATTATCGAAATTTTACAAAAAATAGCAAAATCACAATAATCATACCAAAAGAAAGTACATAATAAAAGAAATAATATCCCAAAAATCTGGCTCAAATCGAGTTCATAATCTCTTTCAAAAAGGCAAATAGAATATTACCAAAAAAGGAAAAAAAATTAACTAAAATTGGAGATTCGTAAGGGAAAATCGAAGATTTTGTCCTCAAAATCGATGCGCACCGAGCTAAACTAGGTGACCACGACGTGCGTGCCGAAAAGAGTTTTCCAAATTGGGATTATGAGCGAGATTCTGATAACCGTAGCCAAAGTTATGGCCAAAATATCAAAACGTGTCCAAAAACTGTCCAAATTAGGAAAAATCGTCGATTACTTGTCATTTTTGCACTTATTTGCCAACTCATGGTACCTTAGCGCTATCAACGAGCTATCGAACAACTCGACATCATCTGACTCGGATCCTCCTGCATCACAAAAGCTGTTTTTGAATCCGTTTAACTAATTTTATGAAAGTGTTTCTTTTAATTAGAAGAGTTTTTAGAGAATTTTAGTTCAATGTGGCTTCCTTTAAAAGTAATTTCGGAATAGAAAATTCTTTCAAAAATTAATTTTTAAAGAAATATTAAAGTAACTTTCTTCAAAAATTCTTTTACGAAAAACAAAGTTAAAAGCAAATTACACTGACCATCTAGAACTCTTCGTGTGTTTTTGGGAAAGGGGGAATGTTGTGATGAGAGATCGTCAAAAGAATGCAGCGGAGTCAAAAGGCAATTGCTTTTGCTTTTTGAGTTTTCAGCCATTGATGCACCCATAATCCTACCCTACTCTCTATGCTAAGAGCCATCACTTTTGGTAGGGGTACTCTTATTCAACAATTTAAACATTTTCTTTTTATCGACATTAGATTAGAAAACAATGGTTCAACTTTCATCTCTTTACAAAGCTTCATTTGACAGGGATAATTACTTTTGTAACGTGTTGAAAGATTGGAAACTTTTTTTAATTTACAAAGTTTGATTACAACTTATATATTGTTCGAATAGCAATTTGATAATTAAACTTATGTTATAACCGTACAATCAATTCCTAATGATACGATCTATTCAAACATTTGATAAATTGTCATATTGTCTTCGTCGAACCCCATTAAGATTTCAGTTGCTAGGCACGAGTGTAAGTTGAAAAATAATGCCCAACTTAAAATACTTAGATTTATGAAAATCATGCAAGTTAACATCAATCTAAATGGTTATCGTCGTTGAGATTTGATTGTATAACTTTCTTTACTCCACCTTCCCCAACCCACAATTCGTCGGTCATGTTTATGGTGGACGGATTATCAATATTGCTTTTGTTCACATGAAGGGGGGATGATATCATTTACAATCAATTCAAGACGATAGAAGATTTTTGTTGACTATATAAGTCAAAATTACTCTTGCATTCTACTTATTCTTTTGAAATTCAAAGTATTTACCTAATTGCTACCTAAGCCCATATTTTATTTCAAAACAATATCCCATCTTACGGTCTTACGAGTAATTGAGCAATTTTTTTAGTATACTGAATTGATGAAACCCTTCCATGGAAATGACTACTTATTGTTCAAATACAATGACTATTTATATACTCCGAAGTGTATGCACGTGAACGTTTACTAAAAAAAATTATCCCAATATGTTCTTAAGAATAATCAAACATATTCTTAAAGAGAACCTACCATTAATTGCCACTTGGTATAACGTTCTCATAATCAAAATCTTGAATTTAGTGAGCATTTTGGCAGCACCCAAAACTCCAAAATCCTAACTATGATGCGATGTTGAGTTGGAGGGGAACACACGCACTCATTTGTATATTTTCGAGTTATCGATTAAATATAGGTAATATAAACTGATTTTTACCAATTTACCCTTTAACTTGTAGAATATTACTGATATAATGTGCATTGAAATCCAACAAGTGTAGGGGTATTTTGGAGAAAAAATCGTAAACATCATTTTATATCAAGAAACCAACATACCGCAGGACAAATCGTTTAACAATACTAGTTATCGGGGGAGTGCAAGGCTCACGTGGGGTGTTTGGAAGGTCTCAACTCACAAGCTACGAGTCAATTGTCGTGCACACATTTCATGGACCGCAATCTCATGACGTTGACCACCTCAATTCAATACAATAAAAAAGGAAACTGATTAATGAAATAAAATATGTTAATATATTTTGTTTCCCAAGGTACATAAAAAAGAAACAAATATACAAATTACTATATGAGATAATAATAATAATATTTTTATTGTTGTATTATTTGTGAAGTAATATAACCACCTCATCAAACATGTAAATATAGATATACCTGTGCTTCAGGAGAAAAAAATTGTTGCCGTCTATATGAGATTCCACGTCGAATGAGTTTGGGCCCTTTTGACTTGATCAAAGAAGCCTTCCTATCAAGAGGTTTAGAAAGATTAAGTCGATGCCTTTGGCTAGTAGCCAACTAATGGAGGTAGGAATCAAACTACAAGAGACATAATAAGGAAACATTATTATCACACAATAGAAACGTTATTCCTTGACGGCAGTGCTGCTAGACCAACCAATCAAGAGAGTGACAAGACAACATAAATCACATGTCTAAGGTATAAATGTTATCATGACGTGTCACAGCTAGCCTTAGCAACTAATCGAATTTCATCAAATGGGGGCTGCACAAGTTCCTAGGTTAGAACACTATAACTTGGCATGATTATAATGGTTTGTTTGAGTTCATATGCCTATATAAAGTGACAAAGGGTAGATGAAAAGGGGGATGAATTTCCAATTGATATTTCTATGTACAATTGTAATAGTTGGTATACCTTATAATTTTCTTATTTAGTTCAAATTCATATAATTAATGAAAGAATGCTCTCCTACATAAAATATTTCATGCTTACATGGAATCCTACCAAGTCAAATAATAACATTTAGATTTTTCATGTTTTATATTTCATTATTAGAATGTATTTTTACTCTTCTAACAAGGTAGTCACTTTATGTTCAAAAGAAAAAGAAATAAGGCGGTCACTTATTATCTAGGGATTCATATTTTAAAGTAAAAATTAATTAAGGATATTATAATTGCTAAGAATGCATGATCTAAGGATAAGTAACATATTGGAATATATTTTTTTCTTTTCTACTAAAACAAGGTAGTCACCTTATGTTCAAAAGAAAAAAAATAAGGTGGTCACTTATTATCTTAGGGATTTATATTTCTAAGTAAAAATTAATTCGGGAGAATTGCTAAGAATGTATGATCTAATGATAAGTACGGTTTATTGGTAAAAACAAAAGATAAGAATTTTGCGCGTCTCTCTTCTTTATTATTGTTCAATATTTAAATGTAACAAATGTCATTTTACGTTATTTCTTAAGCTTTAATAAAAGGTTGGTCAAAAGCTCCAAAAATTGGTATGTGCTTACTTGTTTTCAAAATTCCTAAAGAATAATCTCAAGAAAATTATATTAGCATGTGCACCAAACTAAGATTTGACATAGAATACAGTCTTCAAAAATTCTTTTTATTTTCATAACCAAGATACTACTAATTAACATGTCTTCAAGACTTCACATAATGAAGAAATTATTGAAAGCTACAACCATATTTGTGAGATTCCAAAATGAACTTTTTTATTCGCTTATGCAATTGTCCAAATAAATGTATCACGTGTTTAATTTCTAGGTTAGAACACTGTAACTTAACATGATTACGATGGTTTTTTTAAGTTCACATGCCTATATAAAGTGAAAAATGGTGGATGAAAAGGGGGATACCTTTCGAATTGATATTTTTATGTACAATTATAATAGTAGGTATACTTTATAATCATCTTATTTAGTTCAAATTCATATAATTAATAAAAGAATGCTCTCATACATAAAATATTTCTTGCTTACTTGGAATCGTACCAAGTCAAGTAATGAGCATTTAGATTTTTCATGAATTTATTTTTCATATATTAGAATATATTTTTACTCTTCTAACAAGGTAGTCACTTTATGTTCAAAAGAAAAAGAAATAAGGTGGTCACCTATTATCTAGGGATCCATATTTTAAAGTAAAAATTAATTAGGGATATTATAATTGCTAAGATGATTAAGGATAAGTAATATATTGGAATATATTTTTACTTTTCTACTAAAACAAAGCAGTCACTTTATGTTCAAAAGAAAAAAAAATAAGGTGGTCCTTTATTTTCTAGGGATCTATATTTCTAAGTAAAAGTTAATTGGGGAAATTATAATTGCTAAGAATATATGATATAATGATAAGTACGTTTAATTGGAAAAACAAAAGATAAAAAATTTTCGTGTCTCTTTTCTTTATTATTGTTCAATATTTGAATGTAACAAATGTCATTTTATGTTACTTTTTAGGGTTTAATAAAAGATTGGCCAAAAGCTCCAAAAATTGGTACGTGCTTTTTGTTGCATACTCATTTTTAAAAATCGTAAAGAATAATCTCAACAAAATTATATTAGCATGTGCACCAAACTAAGGAATGACATAGAATACCGTCTTCGAAAACAGTCTTCGAAAATTCTTTTTATTTTCATAACCAAGATACAACTAATTAACATGTCTTCAAGACTTCAATAGATGAAGAAATTATTGAAAGCTACAACTATATTTTATGAGATTCCAAAATGAAGTTTCTTATTCTTTATGTGATGGTCCAAATAAATGTATCACATGTTTAGTTCTTGAGAAAAAATAAAAAATAAAGAATAAGATGCTGAGGTTCTCTAAGCAGTGGTTGGCTGAAACATAAATATCTTACAAGCAAGCGTTCCATCTTTTTTTTTTTATTGAAGTAGGAACTTGCAGCCGCTACTCGTCAGCAGAGCCCCAATCATCCCGAAGGAGCGGAGACCCGATCACTGTGAGTTCGTACTAGGTAAATCCTGTTCCATGTGTAGTAGTTCGCAAACCACAGAGGAAATGTAAATATTGATGATAGAGATACGATCATACTGGGAAGAAAAATTGGTAGACTAATTATGTGGATTGCAAATGAGAAATTTATATTTTTCGTCCTCAACCTTGCAAAACGTAAATATATCCTCAATTTTTTCATAGCATATATAATTCATCGCCAACCTTTCAATTATGTAGCAAAAATTGTCACTCGCTACATTCTAAATATTAAATGACAGGTTTGCACTTCTCGTTTAATAAACAAAAATAAAAGAAAGTACTAAAACAACAAAAAATGATATTGCTACATGTACATAAAAGTTTACACAAGAAATTATATAATATCACATAACATTATGTTATTTGTCAATTTAAAATATAGTCAGTTTTTTGATCTAATATTTCCCTCCACATTATGTTATGTAATCTCTTATATACCATTTTTATGTAGTAGCATAATCCAACCAAACATATGGAAAAATTATAAGTAAAGTTCCGTTAACTTTTCAAAATGTATAAATAAATCCCACTTGAACAATTATATACATATTAAAACATTAAAAAAAAATTAGAAATTTTTCATCTTCCCCAACCAAGCTCACCCATCCACCCACTCATCTCACCCAACCCATCCTAATTTACCATAGGGGTATTTAAGTGGGGTGAGCTATTTGCCAACTTGACTAGCCCAACTAGTGAGTCGAGCTATGGGTGAGAGCCAAGCAGCGAATCACTCGTGCAAGTCTCTCATCGGCTTGAATCATGAGCCAGATGAGCCAACTCGCATTTTAGCTACAAAATGCGATTTTCGAATGATATCTCTTCATGCCATTTCACCTGCATTTCTCCTGTGATAGGTACCTGTAACTTGTACTTCCGACATAATGGCAACATTATATTGTGTAAAATTTTTGAGCAAGATCATCCCATGTACAGTTATACTTCCTACATGCTGCATCAACCATTCTCGCGCCCTATTCCTCTGTATGTGTGAGAAAAGCTACCGTCAAATGTTAAGAAATGAAATCTCACATTAAATAAAGATGAAAACATAGACCAATTTATAAGAGTTTGAGTTACTCCTCTAAATAAGGTTGACCTTTTAAGATGAAACCCTAATCTTAACATGATATCTGAGTCCATTAAGTTCCAATAAGCAATTCGATCCGATTAAGACTAAAATAAATTAGCACATGAATTTCAATATTGGTAAACTTAAGCGAGCCACCATCTTACGAGTGCATATTAAGGGATAGAATCCTATATCGAATAAAGATGAAAACATAGACCAATTTATAAAGAGTATAGACTACTCCTCTTAATAAGATTGACTTTTTAAGATGAAACCCCAAATCCTTAAAATCTAATAGCATATTTGAAATTGTGACACATGGGTGTTCAAATTTTTGTGTGCGAGCCCGTGTAACCTTAGTGTAAATAGATTAATGACATCTACTCTCAATTGAAAGTTTGGTTGTCCATATACAAGATAGTCACCTATTGTTCCTCAGCAATTGGTGGAGTTACAAATCGAGAAACAATCAAATCTCCCTCATCATCTAGTACTCCCACTTGATCTCGTTCGTTGTCTCCTACCGTGATTTGTTGCAAATAAAAGAAAAATCATACAGAAGCTAGAACTCAATAAAAAATAGTCTTAGACATTGGTACAAAAACTTGATCTTCAAATTTTGCAAAGTAAATAATGTCTATAAACAAATAAGAGTGATGAATTTAATATCATTTGCAGGAGGATTATTCTACCCAAGTATTTATTTCAAAAAAAATCAATCTATCTTTTGACAAAACACAAAATATCATCGAATGGTGTTGATTATTCCAAAATTTCTAAACTACAAAATCAATTTACAGGTATGATGGATAATTTAGTTACATTTCTAGGTGTATTTTTGGTAAACATACGAAAATTTTTTGAGATTAAATTATGAGAAAAGTGCTAGGACCAATTGTTTCACCATAATTTTTTTCCCTTTAATTTTGACTACAAAGCAATGAAAATATTTGACACGTATATACAACGAACTTCTCTAAATTAATTGAAGACCGCTCTCTCGAACGAAATTGATTGTACTCAAGTATTTGAATAATAGTGCACCTAAAGGCATTCAATCACAAAGTAAGCCATTCAATCAACAATCATTATTGATCAGATAATCAATTGCATTGAGATCGTTAACAAAAACGACATACACATTTCAAATAAAAATTAAAATTTCATAATAGAAATCAAATGTTCAAACCAGGTTACATCACTTGACCAAACAAAAAACTTTATCACAAATCACTGTACGAAAAAAACGCAAATTAAAATAAGAATACCTCACCACGTTTTTTATTAAAAAAGAGAAGAAAGTTCACCAAACTTGAATTCATCTTTTTCCTTGTATTGTGTTTTCGCTCATGTTTGGTGTCCATTATTAAAATAAAAAAAATTGCTATAAAATCATTTTCAACCACATTCATACAATAAAGTACTTTGTAAATAAATCTAAAATTTTATACTACCTTTTAACCACACATTCTCTTAAAAATAATATTTCAATTTCTCTTTTTTTGTGAAATAATAGGCACCAAACAAGGGCTAAATCTCCCAAAGTTTGTCCAACCTAATTAGCCTTAGGAACTGTATGCCCCTGTTTGATGTAGATTAGAGTCTATTTGTTTCCTCATTTTATAGTAAGAATGCATTTTGGAATAATAAATTAATGGAAAATGTGTGATTAAAAAATAAAAAATTAATTTGCGTATTATGTTATTTTATTGAAAAATGTGTGGTTGAAAAGAAGATTGAAAAAAAATGTATTTTATGAAAAATGGGTATCAAACAAAAGCTAAAAAAAAATGTAGATTTTGATAAAAGTTGATGAAATACGTAGTTAAAAAGTTGTGGACCCTATAGAATATATGTTTAAAACTAATTGTTAACTTTTAATGGAAATTAAAATTAAATTTTAAGCAGAACCATACTATGTTTTTCCTTGAAGAACTTGCTAAAACTCATCAAAATGCCCCTCAAATAAGTTTGAAACTTAAAAACAAAAATCTTGAGCCCAATTAGTGCAGCCGCACTGAATTGCTGAACCGCAGAAATTCTTCTACTTCAGTGGTGTAGCCGCACCACTAAAAAGTGTACGTACATGGTGTGTATGCGCTAGACGTGTATATTTTTTACTGTTTTGATTCTCTCCTAATATTTTTCTTCGTCCCTCACCCCCTCGATCGTGACCAACAATTATGCAATATTAAGTCACAAAAAACCAATAGCTAAACAAGCTTCTAAACCAACAGTTATGCAATATTAAGGCGCGATCACTTATCATTTGTCAATGAATTATTCTATAAATGTATAGTTTGTTTTGAAGGGTTATTGTTTCATGGAGAATTACCAATATTTTGGAAGATCCAATTTTCTTCAAATTAATTAAACATTTTCGCTATCTTGTTCTATTTTTTAATCCGAACTGTTATGGTTTGACCCAAATTCTAGTGGGTATTGGAGTTTAAATTGAAGTGGTATTGAAGATGGTTTTGAAGAGATCAAAATTATGGACTAAAGGAAAAAGTCGCCACATTTTCGCTAGTTTGGCGCTAGCTGGACGCTAGAGCGAAGCTGGTGGAAAACCACCCGATACTTCGTTGTCCAACTGTCGCTCGCCCATCGCTCGAGCGAGGGGCTATCGCTCTTTTACGGCCTAAGCCCGTTTCCTCTGCTTGACGCGTTTTTGGACTTCTTTTCTACTACAACTTGTTCCTAGGGTCTTCCAATATATAGGTCACGCTTGTAATATTATTATTCATTGTAACATCAAAAGAATTGAGAGAAAACATTCTTGAGAGCCTAGATTTCAATTGTGATTATTGAAATCTTAATATTGTAAACACAAATCTATTGATTATAGTGGATTCTCCTCCTCTAAACTTATTGTGTTCTTTTTTTTCTTCACCTTTATTTCATTATTTTCATTATCTTGTGATCCGAAATTCATAACAAGTGGTATTAGAGCGCAGTGTTGATTGTTCTACATGGCGACAATGAAGTATGACATTCCATTGTTGGATAGAAACACAAGATTTACATTATGGCAAGTGAAGATATGAATGGTGTTAGCGCATATGAATTTGGAGGAAGCCGTGCTTGGCTTTGATAGGATGTCTGCTGCCTGGACGCATGATGAAAAGCGGCGTAGGGATCGGAAAGCCCAATCTCAAATTCATCTACATCTCTCGAATCAAATTCTTCAAGATGTTCTTAAGGAGAAAATTATTGCCGCATTGTGGTTGAAGTTGGAGCAACTTTACATGACAAAGAGCTTGACTAGCAAGCTACACTTGAAACATCACTTGTATTCTCACCGGATGTCTGAAGGTATGTCATTTGATGATCACTTAACTATGTTCAAAGAATTCGTGGTTGAGTTGGAGACATTGGAGGTTAAGTATGACAAGGAAGATTTGGCTTTGATGTTGTTGTGTTCACTGTCACCATCATATGTGACTTTTAGGGATATTATTCTCTATAGTCGGGATACTCTCAGCGTGGAAGAAGTCTATGATGTTTTATTATCTAAGGAGAAGATGAGGCATCTTGCTGGAGGATCTGGAAATCATGCTGAAGGCTTGGTTGTGCGTGGGAGGAATCAAGATAGGAATTTGACAGAAATATGAAGGACAGATCGAAGTCTAGACATACTGAGAGGACATGTCATTGCTACAAGAAGAAGGGGCATATTCGAGCTTATTTCTTTGCCTTGAAAAATAGAAATAAAACTGCTGGTGCTACGAAGAATGGGAAGCAACATGTTAATACATCGGAGGCTAATGTTGTGGAGGAAGAGCAAAGTGGTGGAGAGCTTCTTGTGATTTCTGATGGTGATACTAAATCTAGTGATGAATGGATTCTTGACTCTGCTTGTACTTTTCATATGTGTCCTAACAGTGACTGATTTTCTATATATGAAGAAGTTTCGAGAGGTGCTGTCATCATGGGAAACAACGCACCTTGCAAGATTGCTGGAGTTGGTGCAGTCAGAATCAAGATGTTTGATGGAGTTGTTAGAACACTTTCAGATATAAGACATGTTCCAGAACTGAAACGGAATCTCATATCGTTGAGTACACTTGACTCAAAGGATTATAGATACATTGCTGAAGGTGGAGTTTTGAAGGTGAGTAAGGGTGCTCTTGTTATCATGAAGGGGCATAAAAACTCTATCTGACTGTACATTTTGCACGGTTTCACATTGATTGGGGATGCAACAGTTTCTACTTCTTCTTTGATAAATGATGAAGTTACAAAATTTTGGCATATGAGGCTAGGGCATATGAGTGAGAATGATATGGCACAATTGAGTAGAAGGGTACTTCATAATGGGCAGAAGACCAGCAAAATTGAGTTTTGTGAGCATTGTGTCTTTGGGAAGCAGAAGAGAGGCAGATTTACTAAAAGAAGACACAACACGAAGAGAACACTTGAATATATCCATTCAAATCTTTGGGGACTAGTCAGGGTACCTTCTAAAGGTGGCTATTATTACTTGTTGACAATAATTGATAACTTTTCCATGAAAGTTTGGGTATTCTTCTTAAAGCAGAAGAGTGGTGTTTGAGACATTGATAGAGAAGCAGACCAGAAAGCAAGTGAAATGTCTACGCACTGATAATGGTTTGGAGTTTTGCTCAGATAAATTCAATAGCTTCTGCAGGGCTAAAGTCATCTTGAGACACATGACAATGTCTGGAACTCCTCAACAGAATGGTGTGGCAAAACGGATGAACAGAACCTTGATGGAAAAAATTCGTTGTATGCTTTCAAATTTTGGGTTGCCTATGTCTTTTTGGGCTGAAACTGCTACTACAACTTGTTTTCTGGTTAATCGCTCATCCTCAATTGTCATTGATATAAAGATACCAAAAGAAGTATGGTCTGGCAAACCTTCTTGTTATTCTGATTTGAAAATTTCTAGGTGTTTGGCTTATGCTCATGTGGATAATGGAAAGTTGGAGCTTAAGTCTGGAAAGTTGGAGCTTGCATCTTTCTTGGGCATAAGTTAGGTGTGAAGGGTATAAGTTGTGGTGTCTAGAGACTAGAAAGGTGGTTGTTAGTAGGACTGTAGTATTTGATGAACTTGCTATGGTTCGTGGTTCATCTCTTGGAGATTCTGATCAAACTGAGGAGCAGAATTATCCAATGCATGTAGAGTTGGAAATTGGTTCAGAGAAACAATCAAAGGTTGAAGAACATTCTATTATAGATAAGTCTAGTTCAGGGTTAACAGATAGTATTACCTTGCCTACTTTGCCCACACCGCCAGCACCACAATATTCTATAGCTAAGGACAGACCTCGCAGACAGATTAGATCTCCACAAAAGTATGGGTAAGGAGATTTGGTAGCTTATGCATTAAATATTGCTGAAGACATTAATTTCACTGAGGAGCCTGCTATATATTCAGAGGCAGTCAGTTGCAGTGATTCTAGTAAATTGATGATTGCTAAGCAGGAGGAGATGGAGTCATTGAGTAAAAATAACACTTGGACTTGGTGAAATTACCAAAAGGTAAAATGGTGGTTCGTTGTAAATGAGTGTTTAAAAGAAAGGAAGGCACATCGGATATTGAAGATGCTATATAGAAGGCTAGATTGGTGGCAAAAGGCTTTCGGGTGTTGATTTTATATATGTATTCTCACCTGTTGTGAATCATAGTTTTATTTGGGCTTTACTTGGAGTGGGGGCTAAGAATGATTTGGATCTTGAGAAAATGGATGTCAAGACATCATTTTTACATGGAGAACTTGAGGAGAGCATCTACCTGCAACAACCGAGGGGTTCATAGCTTCAGAGAAGGAAGATTATGTGTGCTTGTTGAAAAAAATTCTTGTATGGATTAAAACAGTCACTGAGGTAGTGGTATAAGAGTTTTAATTCATTCATGACTACTCATGATTTTGATAGATATAATTATGATAGTTGTGTGTACTTCAGAAAGAAAGTGATGGATCAACAACATATTTGTTATTATATGTTGATGATATGCTCATAGCAGCCAATGATAAAGCAGATGTTAGAAAAGTAAAATTACAACTCAGCAAGGAGTTTGATATGAAGGATTTGAGTGGAGCGAAGAAGATTCTTAGAATGGAGATCTTGAGGGATAGAAAGGCTGGCAGCTTGTATTTGAGTCAGAAAGGGTACATTGAGAAGGTGCTTGAAAGATTCAATATGATGAAAGCAAACGCTGTCAGTACTCCCTTGGCTACCCACTTCAAACTATCATTTAACATGTGTTCACAGTCAGATGAAGATATTGATTATATGTCTCAGGTTCCTTACTCCAATGCAGTTGGTTCGGTCATGTATACTATGGTTTGTATAAGACCTGATTTGGCACATGCAGTTAGTGCAATTAGCAGATACATGGCTAATCTTGGCAAGAAATATTGGAAAGCAGTGCAGTGGATCTTCAGATACTTGAGGGGTTCTTCAAATGCTTGTTTGCATTTTGGTAGAAATTCAGATTTAGTCATTGATTATGTAGATTCAGATTATGCAGGAGATCATGATAAGATGAGACCACTTATATGGAATGTGTTTACCCTTGGAGGCTGTACTATCAGTTGGAAAACTACTTTGCAAAATAATATGGCTTTGTCTACAACAGCAGAATACATGACCATTAGAAAGGCATGTAAGGAAGTTATGTGGTTGAGATGATTAATTGGTGAAATCAATGAAGAGTTGTAGATATCTACAGTATTATGTGATAGTCAAAGTGCAATTTTCTTGACTAAGGATCAGATGTTTCACTAAAGGACTAAGCACAATGATGTAAGGTACCATTTTGTGCATGATGTGATTGTGTAGTGATATTATAGTGAACAAGGTTGATATCAAGGATAATCCGTTGACATGATGATAAAACCACTTCCTATTGCTAAGTTTGAGCATTGTTTGAACTTAGTTGGTGTTTGTCATTGATTTAGTCCATTAGTACTTGTTTGAAAGGGGATAAATTGTATTTATTTGAAGATGTGGTTTAATTCCTTGTGTTGGAATTTGGCTCAAGGTAGAGATTTGTTGTGGTGTGATCCAAATTCATGTGATTTGGTATTTGGTTGATTGGATTCCATGTGATTTGGGATTTGGTTGATAGGAGGAAGTTTAATGTACATGAATTTGTAGAGTTCTAAGTTGTGGAGANTTGGATTCCATGTGATTTGGGATTTGGTTGAATGGAGGAAGTCTAAGGTACTTGAGTTTGTAGAGTCTTAAGTTGTAGAGATCAAATTTCAATAATATTTAGGACTTTGGCTTGAAAATGGACTTTTGGATGATAAAAAGCATGTTTTGGAATGTTAACCCGAGACATAGCGCCTAGGCCAAGAATTGAAGCAATAAGGAAATGGAGGCAGGGACTTGGCGCCCAAGCGCCAGGCACATAGCGCCTGAGTGTTAGGCGTGGCGCTGCACCTAGCGCCCAAGCACTGCAACAGCAGTGTCTCGGCGCTGCAACAATAACGAATGTTCGCGATTTTTCCGTTTTATTTCTATTTTGGGATTTCTTCTCCATATTGGACTCTAATAAGGGGGTTTATATATATTTCCACATTGTATCTCCATATTGTAGCATTCTTATTATATTCTCTACGAATTCAATAACATATTGAGAAATTGAGAGCTTAGATTTCAATTGATACAAAACTATTGATTATAGTGAATTGTTCTCCTCTGTAGTTTTTTCCGAATTGGGTTTCCACGTAAATTTTTGTGTTCTTATTTTCCTCTTTATTATTTCATTATTACCATTATCTTGTGATCTATTTCATAACAATTACAAATAAACATTAGTTCTTATTATTTTCAGGCATTATTTGAAGACCATTATTTCTGTCTCTTCTTATTTTCTTGAGAGCTTTTTTGCTTTGCAGACGGGGCATTGGCAATCTTGCGTTGAGGAATAGGATATGGAAGAGAAGAGATTTTGAAGTGATTGCAAAGGCACCTCCAGAATACGCAAGAAATCTGCCACGAATGAGGTACATGCTATATGTTAGATTTCCCCATATTTTGATGACTGGATATTCTGGTGTGTGTTGCTTGTTTTCTGAAATTTAATAGAACTCAATAATTTATTTGATTTGATTAAACTGACACAGTTAAAACTATGAGAGTGCCAACAATAACAAAAAGAAATTGAAAAAGCTTTGAAGCATTCACTTGATATGCCTTTAATTCCTTGTCTTTGTGATTTTCTCAACATGTTTGGAAAATCTTAAGCTTAACTTTCCTTTTGATAAGAAAGAGAGGCATATCATTTTGTATTTTACATTATATTATGCTTCAACAAATTGAAAATTGATGCATGCCTTTTGTAAAGGGTGCTCAACATATGGTCT
>CAIGRP010024028.1:0-50532 GCA_903798385.1 Fraxinus cuspidata | reverse complement strand
AAAATCACAGGACCGGCCCTGAGTACAGGTACAGCACAATCGAACTTTATATTATTTTTTCTCTCTCCAGTTTACACTTTATTCTCCACAATTTATCTAGCAAAATTCTACATGAACCATGTTAGCCGTCCAGGGCGAATTTGGCTTAATTCATTCTACATGGCCACTTAGCATAAATAAGTTGTCATCCATGACGCACACACTTCAAAAAGACTTGACATATTTGTTGGATACTTTGCTTAAGATTGAAACACTTCAAAAGCAAGCACTAAAGAACAAACGCCCGAAAAAATTACCTTGTTTCCTACATTTAGTATGGCTTTTAACGAGGTTTAAAACCAAGAAAGACACCATCGTTGTTGCTGCGGAGTGTTGATTGTCTTAAAACGAAAGAAATTGAAATATCCCTCCAAAGAAATCTCTTTCAATTGAAAAAATAAAAGGAAAAGGAAACAAAATTCTTTCAATTTTATTCTATATTCTCACTCTCAGCCGTTCCTTTTTTTTTTTTTTTTCAAAAATTCATTTTTTCAAAACTAATTTTCAACAACGCATTCTTCAATAAAATAAATTCACATAAATCGAAAACTTTTTCTCATTTTTTAGCCACATATTATTCAAAAAATCACTATTCCAATTTTCAAAATACATTTTTCCCCCCAAAATTGAGCTCAAACAAGGGCTCTCAGTCTTTCAGAGTGGAAAGGATAATTAAATTTAATATTTATGACAAACAAAGGAATACACAATTGATAAAAGTTATGAATTTCTTAAAATGTATTGTTAAAATAAATAGTTGACTTTGACTTGTACTTTTCATCAACTTTTTAAGCTTTTCTACACAGACACTATATTGAGACCCAACAGAAACGATGGCCCAACTTTAAATGGACTAAATAAGAAGGAACCTACACCCAAGCCCAATATACACATTTCATGATGATGAAAAGTATGACAACAGCACACAAAACTCGACTGCTGATTCTTTAGCTCCTAGTCTTTCAGAATGGTAAAAATTTCTGTATTGTGGTTTTATTGGTAGGAAGTTGTCCTCTCCATGTTTCCCTTCCACTTTCAGAATGCACAAATACCCCGCTGGGCAGTGGTCATTACCTTTAACTAACAAGATCATAAACCCTTAAATGGAGCATAATTTCCTCATTAATCATATAGATGCTGATTACCAACAGGTACACAAGACACGATGAGCAACAGAAAAGGTAAAAATAAGTTCTTGATCATTTTGCCATTTTAGGCTTTCACAAAATGAATCATACAGCAAACAGAAGGGGACGTTCGACAGAAAAAAAAAAAAAATAGCCAGCACAAGAACTTGTATAGAACCCCTATTATTTGAGTGAACACAAAAGGCCAAATCCAAGTTTATATGCTAGTTAAAGACACAACATGCTGAAATAAAATCAACCATCCCCTAGATCAATTCTAAGCCTTCAAGTTAATGCTTGTCGCATAAAAAGAGGCGAAACAAGTGACTAAAAAGAAGGGAATATGTAGTGAAGAACAATCCAACATTTAGCCAAATACAGGAGCATAATCAGATACAAGAGTATAACTTAGCTAGGTAGCAACTAATATTAATTATATACAGGCAAATGCGCTCATTTGTTATCAAAACTAGGCATCCCTGTCATACAACCAGAAATACAAAGGATAATGAAGGTACAGCTTATAGATGCAACTTTAAGGCTGGATCATTTCAAGAGAGAGGCAGTCAACTTCTCCTTAAGTTGTTCAGCAGTATCGCCCAGAGTTTCAAGAGAGAATGTGTGAACCACCTGACCATTGTCGGATATGGAAATACTCGATTCTTGCACGACAGCTTGTTGCTCCCTCAGCGTCTTTACAACACCAGATACCGGGTGAGAATCTAGGGGGAATTTCACTCGTATAACTGTATCATCATGCCTTTCATAGAAATCCATTTCAGGGATATCATCGTTATTTTGCTTATTACTCACCACCTCTTTCTCAGCTTCCAAGATTCTTATCTTTGTCTGAAGATCTGTGATATAGGCAATCGCATCACCGAGTAGAGACGCTTTGTCCATCTTTGAGATATTTGGCACCACAGCTCTTAATGCATAAAAACGCTGATTAAGCTTCTCACGTCTCTGTCTTTCCGCTTCCACATGATTCAGTGGTTCTTCCCTTCCATTGGCCGGCTTCCTACCTCTCTTTCTAGGCTTCCGGTCATCAGCAAGAAGTAATGAATCCTCAATAGTTTGATCCATACTAGAAACTATGTCTTGTGAATTTGATCCCCTGACAATGATCTGGTTCATCTGTGGAAACAATTTTGCTTCTCCTTCATCACTTCGGTGCCCATTTGATGAGTTCCCATAAACTCGAGAACTGCCTAATGTGTGTACATCGTATGATTCTGAAGAAAAACCAGATTCATCTTCCACCTTCGGAGAAAAACTTATACTGATAGGACCTGATTTGGTACCTCCGAGACTGAGTTCTTGCCCAAATATTTTGGGACAAACTTTTGGCTGTGCAGAATTTGGTTTGCAAACTATAGATTTTGCTAACTTAATGACATTCTGGTCCTCAGGAATCAATTTTCTGGAACCAATCTCCACAACTCCCGATTTCAATGGAACAAACACCACTGTCTCCAAATGAGCAGATTTTGCTAAATATGATCTTGATTGATAGTGTTCTAAACAGCTTTTCACATCAGAAACCCAAATTGATCTGCCAGAGTTAAATGACTGGGAAGGAATGGAGGGCTTATCGAAGGGAAATGCAAAGTACATCGACATGAGATAAAACATCTCAACATCAGACACCTGATCCAACTTAGCCAACATGTTATCATCATTCAATCTCCCAAAACACGCGAGAATCTTCTGAAGAACTAGTTTTCTTCGATCTCTTTCAGCTGTTTTTTGACTATCAGATGAAGTTCCATCTTTATCCTCACCTTCAATTGATTCTTTAAGATGCCCGTCCCCCCATATCAAGGCTGATTTACCAGATTTTGATTTTGCTACTTGCCAATAGATGGCATAAGTCCAATCTGACCCTTCAACAATCTTGCGCAGACCCTGCAGGACTCCCAGATCTCCACTCAAGCCAGTGAATTCTGACAGCACATTATTTGAAGCCGACCACGCAAAGTATTCGGTGACTTCACTGCCTAAAACACCTTCAACCATAGCCTTCCCCTCTTCATTTAACCAAAACTTATCCGCCATTTTCAACACTTCAGAAAACTAGTATCCTCAAGAACAGTGCAAAAAATAGAGAGACTAAAAACTTACACAACCCCAATTTGCACGACCTAATTCAAAACTACTTGATTTTTACGCCCAAAATGGAAAATACAACCAGGATCTAATTTTTTTTTTTTTTTTTACAATTGAGGTTCTTTTCAAAAGACCATTTGTATCAATACAATTCCTAAATCTTAGAATCTGTGAATCTCAAGTTACCGACAAAAACAACTTTTTGAAAACCTCAAAACTAAGATTATTCAACCCAAAAAGCGAAACCCTAATTTTTTTCCGACAAAAGCCAAAAATCAAGAATTTTGATTCAAGGGAACAATGGTCACCCAAAAACATACCTTCATCAAAAACAAAGCTTAAAGAAGAAACCGAATAAAATCTTAAACTTCAAAAACACAAGTTCACTTTAAATCAAACATTTGAGGAAACTCGCAATAAAATTAAAACCTTAAAATTGTCGAGTCTTGAGCTAAACACAATTTCTCAAGTTTACACCCCTTCAGAAAAAAAACCCTCAAATTCTTCCGCTGTATTTCACCAAAAAAAGAACAGCTTCATGTTTGATTTCTCAGGGAGAATTCAAGAATATGAGGAATACACAGGATTAAAGATTCAAGATTTGTAGTGCAAATTACCTGAAATAAAAGATAGATTCATGGATTTGCATGTTATGTGTGAAGTCGCTCGTGGTTCATGTGAGTTCAACCACTTTGGATCTGAAACGCACCATTTTCGTTGCAGTCTTTTGTTTTGTTTTGGTTTTATTTTTTCGATATTGAATTCACGCGTGATGGCGTATGGGACCTCGCGCCTATGACGGGTCGAGCCCAATTTTATAGAAGAATATATTTTAAAACAGTAAATTATAATATGTGATTAAAAAATAAATAAAATTTAACATGTGTAATATTATTTTATTAAAAAATAAATACTTGAAAAAGTAAAAGGAGAAAAATGTATTTTATAAATAATGAAAATCAAACAATGGCTTAATAATATAAATTATTTTAAGAAGCATAAGTGAATTTTGTCTACTAGAAATTATTTATTTTAGGGGTTCTTTGAACTCCATTTTTTTTTTTCAAAAAATGCATTTTTCAATAGTGTTATGATAGATAATGTGTTGTTAAAAATAAAGAAAAATTATGAATTTACGTGTAATATTATTTTATTAAATAATGTGTGGTTAAAATAGAGTTTAATCACTGTAGAATAATGCATTTTGACGTAAAAAATGAAACAATGAATTATTGTCAAAATGAATAGTTTCGTTATTTTAAATTCTGACAAAAAAAATTACTTATTTTAAAAATTATTTTTTTAATTAAACATGTGTAGGCTCAAAGTGTTTTGCATGTTAAATAAAGATAGTTTTTATTAAAAAAAATTTCACAATGAAAATTCATTAAAGTTGATTGGATACGTGGTGCGTGATTAATTGACCAAAGGGATAAAGGCGTGAATAAATGAGAAGTCATTCGTGCATTAAAAGTGTACATTTTTGACAAATTCAAATTTACATGAATTGATTGCTGGAAAAATTGTTTATTTTTTAAAATTGTCCAATAGCATATTGCCACGTGACATAATATAAAAAGTTATGTGCATGTAGCGTGATTCTGAAGAAATTGATTGATCCAAATTTAAGTAATTTCATTGAATGCACGTCGCGTGATTAATTAACGACGGGATAAATGAGTGAATATTCAATAGGTCGATCCAACTTAAAATAGCGTCTCTTTCTTCTCTTAATGGTGAATCTTGATTGACTCATTAGAAGTCAGGGATGTGTTTGATATATTCCTTTTAATTTAGTTAGTTTAAAATTACCAAATAAAATATGAATTAACAAACTGTCCAATCAATTGTTAATATTTATTAAATCCTTTATTGTATTTTGCCCAAACAACAAAGAGCAAGAGTTTATCACACCCTTCAACCACTACTCACACCTCGTAACACATTTTATTTATGACATGTTTGACGCGATATATTACACCGTATTGAACATTTAAATTTTAACCAATGCGAGGTGCATGAATTACGATTCCATAATCATTGACCCAAATACAAACGCGATTGCAGCAGAAGTCTCTAGTCATTGAAGTTCTATCCTTTAGAATAATTGCATCTACGTGCCTATCCTCTTTCTCTATCATTGTTGCCACGGCATACCCTTTTGCTCCCCCACCAGCTCCGATAAAAAATCATTCTTTTGAATAATAGAGTCACAGCAGAAATTTATAAATGCGACTTTTATATATATATTAGCTTGCTAGCACATGGGATTGAGATCGTCATTTTTGACTTTTTTTTAAAAATAAAATAAAATAAATTAATTAAGTATTCTTTGCTTGGACGGGCTTGATAATTCTTTTTGACTTTTGGACTATCAAAGTATATCCTTTCAATTAGGATGTTTTTGAATAGTGAGTTGTGATTTTTGTTTTTGTAGGAAGGAAATAAACCACTAATGCTTAAAATTAATAATGTTTCCAGCAGCCGCAGGCACAAAATGACGATAAAATCTGTTAAAGGAACGTTCTTGAGGACGATTTGTGTTCTTCTTTCCTACATGGACTTGTTCAATGAGCAAATACAATCGCCTTTTAAATAATACAAGAGATCAGATTGCAAGTTTAAAGGTGTGGAAAAAGTCACGTCCAGAGTTGATTTGTTCGAAGAGTGTGTTTTATCCAACTCTTAGGAACTGTGTTCGTCAAGTCATTTTTCCAATATTTATTGTTAGCCCCTGTTAGGTGGCTATTATTTAAAAAAAAAAATGTTTTGAATAGTGATTTTTCGAAGAATATGTGGTAAAAAATTATGAAAATTTTTTGTATTTACGTATAAAATATTTTATTGTGTAAACGTATGATTGAAAATGAGTATATAGAAAAAAGAGTTAAAAAATAATACTTGTCAAATGGGGCTTAAATATTTAACTCAAAATGGCTATCATAGCCCAACACTGGCCATGCCAGTCTCGATAGAGAATATGACTTGCAAGTTGCATCTAACTAGATGGATCATTTTACACATCCACACGAGATTAATGTTCTCTTTCATTATTTGTTATTTGAAGTAAGATCCTAATATATACATTTTGATAGTGTACTGTATAAGCAAGAAAGGGAAAGTTCTTGTTCTCATACTCGTGAAATTTGGCCTTTGAGATCAGATGAATCGATAGTTAGTTGAAAAGAAAAGGGAGAGATCAAAATCTCAGATCAGTAAGTTTTTTTTGGATAATATAATAAAAACATTTCTTTCGATTATTATAGCAAAAGATTTATTTGATTAGCCAAAGTTGTTTGCGTATCGAACAAAAAATGATATGATTAGAATTTTTTCATGATAAAATAAATAAAAATTGACAGAATTTATATTTTCTTAGCTTTGCTTGCATGTGGGAATGGGAAAATCATTTATAACATTTTCGATTTTTTATTCTTTTTTGTTTTCAAATAGGCTTAACAATTTGACTTTGATCGATCCAAATATATCCTCTTAATTATGAATTTTTTGAGCTTGAAATAATTATTTTCACATCTAATACATCATATTAATCAACATTTTGTCCTACTAGTTGTAATTAACGTGCATTACACGTTATTGTGAATTCATTTTAAAAAAACAAAAGATAATCTTGAGTAGAATAGAAAATTGAATAGGTATTGGTTAAGCGATTAATTTATGATAAATAAGTAAATATTTGTGAATTTCAGTATTATGTTTCTCTCATATTCACAATTATTATTATTATTATTATTATTATTATTATTATTATTATTATTATTATTATTATTATTATTATTATAAAAATCAGCAAATAACTCGTCTAGTCTTACTATCGTGTTACAAGAGCTTCAAATGAACTCGAGTGGGTGCACTAAGTTGCATTAATATTTGTGGCTCAATTTTCTTTCTTTTGTTCCTTCTTTATTTATTTATTTGGAAGGGAGGCATTGGATTAGTTAACTACTCCCCGAAATTATCCTGCCAGTAAGTTTCTATATAGATTTGGGGCTCAAAATCCTTCCTGCTCATTTCTAAGAATTTAATATCGTGATCTATACGTCGACGGATTCGAAAAAGTGCAAGATAAATAGATTGATTGATAGGCATCCTTAAATAAAAGAGTGAAATTCAAAGAATGTCGTAATATGGACGATTCTTTAATAGGGATTGTTGGCAAGAATTAACGTAACTAAAAAATTATTTTTGCTTGGACATCAAAGTCAAAGTCAAAGTCAAATAAATTGGCTGTCCTTCTTAGCTTTTCAAACTTAACCCAATATTTTTGTATTATATGCCAGCCTCTATATATTTGTCTTACCTCTGACTTGAACTCTCACCATAAGAAACCTAAAGTAGAAGATATGGAAGAAGCTTGCCTTAGTAAGTATTTTTTGTCAATGATTATATAAAAACTTCTTTTTAGGTGTTTTTTAGTTAGTGTAATTTCGTTTATTTGAATTTTATTTATCATAGACGCTGGAAAAAGTTCGTGGCTAGAGCTTTTGGGGGTACCAGGACAGGTTGCGGTGGTTGTCATTGGAAGGGAGAATCCAAAAGTGAGTGTTAGCATTGTGAAAGAAGGGATGATGGTGACAACTGATTTTCGTTGTGATAGGGTTCGAGTTTGGTTGGACAAGAACGGAATAGTGAAACTCGTACCCCGAATTGGTTAGGGTAATATATAATTTGCCAACTTCAAACATGTCGATGTTTTTACGTATGTATGATGAAATAAAACTTATTATTGTCTTCCACTATGGGGCTTTATTTGTTTTCAAAGAATAAAATTATGCTCGTATTTGTTGATTTAGTTTTATTGTGAAATGAAGCTTCTAATGAAAACAAAAAGATAGAGAGAAGAATCAAAATTCAAAGCATCAGGATTAAAATGAAATTTACTGTAAATATTGAATTTAAAATGTCAAATTTTGAAGTTCTCTTTCCCTTTTTGCTTTTAGTTGAATTTATGAAAAATAGATCGACTTTAATATTAAAAAAAAAAATTCAATTTCCGATTTGTGATTGACTCTTGAATTCGTGCTTCATACTTAAATCAATCTCACCAAAAATGAAAAATAAAATAAAATAATTAAGAATTTTGTTGTTGACTGTTGAATTTTGTAATTCAATGTACGTAAATCAATCTCATAAATAAAAAATAAAAGGTCAAAACCTCTCGAGTAACACTTTATACTTTATTAAATTAATATACTATGTCCAAAAAGATAGAGATAAGAATCAAAATTCAAAGCATCATGATCAAAATGAAATTTACTATAAATATTGAACTCAAAATGTCAAATTTTGAAGTTTTCTTCCGTTTTTGCTTTTTAGTTGAATTTATGAAAAATAAGATCGACTTTAATATAAAATAATAATAATAATAATTGAATTTCCAATTTTGTGCTTCCTACTTAAATTAATCTCACTGTAAATAAAAAAAATAATCAAGAATTATGTTGTTGACCGTTGAATTTCGTATTTCAACGTACTTAGATGAATCTCGTAAAAGAGAGAGAGAGAGAGAGAGTCAAAACCTCTTTCAATAACGCTTTACACTTTATTAAATTAATATATTATGTCCAATAAAAAATAAAAATTTTATCATTTAATATCAAAAATAGTTATTTTTGCGTCTACTAAACCAATACATATGAAATAAATAAGAATTTAGAATTACAAGTTGATAAAAAAAATACTTGTAGATAAGATTTTGGGTCTGAACAATAATAGTTATTCAACGTCTACTAAGCCAATGTATATGAAATAAATAAGAATGTAGAAGTACGAGTTGATAAGAAAATACTCGTACATAAAATTCCGAGTCTATCGAATTTAGAAGTCCGAACAAACAATCATAACCAAAATGCATGTTTGGTTTTGTACAACATCAAACAAGATTGAGGAATGAAAATAAGCTAAAATTTTGTACGTTAACTTATTTAATATAATTCAATATCGAGCAACAAGTCAAGCTTTAAGTCACTTGTAACGTATCTTTAACATAAGTGGGTACCCATTTGGCTTGATAAAAGCTTCACACGAATGCAAGTTTTCGTTTCATTTTCTATAGGGCACGTTTGGTATTTTGAATGTAATTTTCTTTCAGCCTCTCTAGCTTTAAAAAAGCCATTTCCTAAGCACAAACGTATCCACGTTCTATACAATAAAAAATTACTCAAGCGATCGTGAATTTCATTCTATTCTTCACCAACCTTTTCTTTCCACTTCGGTTCCAATAACCTTTTCATGGACAGATTTGACTTCCACAAAATAATCAAAAAAAAAAAGTAAAAATTAGTATTAATAATCATTTGATAGACCAATGTTAAGAACAATTAAAATTCCAAAACACATTTATGATTCGCACTCAGAATGTTCGGCAAATAAGGAGCTTTCTTATAAGCCTCGAGCCCCGCAAGCATCGTCGCTATTATTGGTCGAACCAAATATTAAGCCCCTGTTCGGTGGGGATTAATATCAATTTTTTAGTAGATTTTGATAAAATGTTGATTCAATGTATAGTTTAAAATTCGTGAATTTCATAAAATACGTGATTAAAATTAATTGTCAGCTTTGACTTAGATTAAAATCTGAACTTTAATCCCTACCAACCAAACGGGGGCTAAACTAAGAAATCGAAAAGAAGATACCAGAGTGCAGTTTCATTTTCACCTTTTTTGACTGCAATTTGTATTCGATGGACTGGCTAATAGGGGAACCTGCAGTGAGCTTCACACACAAGTTTGGCATCAAGATTGATGCATATATTAAGGTTGAGCTACTCCCACTCACCCACCCTTTACCTTAGTGGGAAGCAAAAGACGCACCCTTTACTTGAGAGAATAAACAAACCGTCCACATCTTTTTATCAAGTCAACCTTCAAAATATGACATACACATGTGTGTTCGTACTTTTCATATATAAATTTTTTATTCACCACGGTTCGACAAATCTCATTAATCTAAAAGATTAGTCAAATATGCTCTTTTACGTGTAATCACGAACAAATGTCTTAAAAAAGGCTTAACCTCCTCTTCATCGGATTAAGAAGACGTGAAATCACTTTAATCTCATTTGCACAATGATTTTTTGATGCAATAATATGAATATAAGAAACCCATAATCACATCGATAATTCAGTGCCCGAGTTACCTATTATCTTTTACTGTTAAAATTAAACTCAACATCACCTCGATCACTTCTTGATTAGGAAGCATAAATAGATTACATGGTTGCTAGGACTTGTTAACAAGATCAAACAAATACTTGTTGAAATCTTCCACATACTTCATTGTTTATAAATCTTTTGAATTGCTTTAATTATTATTTGAATTCTTTCATTAGTTGACTTAAGTATTATTGTTTATTCATAGAGAAAGTTGCAGCTCATATAAGTAAAAGGGAAGTACTTATCTTGATAATCTGATTCCCAAAGAAGTTGTAAATTATTCAAGTCAATCATTTTCTCAATAAGTGGTATCCCTACGTGTGAAAAGTATATAGGGGAGGTGTTGAAAATGGATTCCCATGTCACGTGACTCAACAGAGATTCTCTCGTGTGTATATAAAGGACTCCATGAAAAATAATGCATGGCTAAATCATCTACACCACCACCAGGGCGTTCTCTCTCTTTCTCTGATATGAGTCGTTGAGGGGAATGTCGCCTGGTGCGAAATCTTTCATATGCAAACTGCATGGTGTAATCTGGATGATTTCGGACCAGGCTTCATTCCCCTCAACAAAGAAATGCAGCTCTACAGAGATATATGAAGCAGTTTCTTGATATATAAATCATATGCAAGAAGGAAAATCACCAGCAAGCACAATCACTTCCTGCTGGACTTGTTAGAAGAAGGTGATTATCACTTATTACTTAACTTCTTTCTATATGTCAAATAAGTTCTACATGTATTGTTTAGTTTCTCTTTTCCCAGCAATTTCCGTAGCTTAATTGATGGTTAGCATCGGATGATGGTGTTAGACATGGATGCCGAGAAAGCACAAACAACCAGAGGCGGATCCAGGACCGAACTAAAAAAAAAAAAATATACACATAAAAAAAAATTGTAACTTACAGAAAATTGAAATGGGCTGAGATGGGACTGGGCTAAGCCAACAATTAGATAAGCAGGTTATGATCTTATTAAATATGCATACTGCACATAAAGATATACATGTAGAATCTCATTCATTCACATACGTCATGCTTTTCCAATTACGTATTATCAATCTTTGGTTTACAGGAAAGTGGGGAGGAATGACAGATAACGGGGTTCAGGGTCACAGCATGGACTCAGAAGAAATATGAACTTGGGAAATAGAAAGAGAAGAAGAGGTCAAGTTTTATTTTTAACAAAAATCTACCCTGTGCCTAGGTGGGGTGTTATGGCATCCTCGTCTATTGATTGAAGAAAAGATCAAGATTGAATCCATGCAAAAGGTTTTCTTAAAATCACAAAGCTAAGTTTCATCCCAAAATTCTCTCTTTACCATATAAATTATAAGTGCTCCATCAAAAAAATTTTGGCCTGTCTTCCGCTTTTGCTTTTCCGTCTTGTAGAAGCCAATTTTCTCTAAAAAATCTTTTAACAAGAGAAAGTACTTCCAAAAAATTATTCAAATAGATTAAAAAGTAACTTCTTAATTTCAAAAGTAGTTTTGGACTTCTCAAAAGTCATTCTAAAGGGGCCCTCTGTCGGATTATGCTGCAAGTAAAAAGCCATTTACACTATGATGACTTGTTTGGCATGCTCAACATGATGGGTTGAATATGATTAAGAAAAAGAGACATGAGAGATGCTTATCCTTTATCACGTTGAGCTCAACGTACAAAATATGACCTCATAGATAAATATAAGCCATCTGAAATAAAACTTCCTAGCTTGGGGGCTCATATTTTCTTTTCGATGAAGACGTGAATAAATTATTTTGATGAGCAAAATTACTACTATATCATTTTAATGTAAAGGGAAATGACTTTTTATAGATTAATAGTTGATTATCAGTTAGGAGGCATCCTTCTTACTAGTTGCTTCAACATAAAATAAGGGCTTCTTTTTCCCTTTTTCCAGACAAACTGTCATCACCATGAAGGAAAAGTGAGCAAATCTTCTTTCCAAGTAGATTACTAGGCAGTGAATTTAGTGTTCACTTCCTAGTCTTCAATTTGCAGTCCAGCCTCTTCGTGTGATTGTAGAATTTGTGTTCTTACTTTCATCTACACATTTTCCATTATCTTTATAATACCAGGTAGATGTTTAGGACGCGAAACATCGCACGTCTCGGTCGTCTATATCCCTAATATGCTTCTCAACAAAGAGAAACCAAGTGTGGAAATACTCCTCCAATGGATAATGTCATGGCCAAGGGAATTTCTTTAAAGTCAAAAAATAGATTTGTCATTAGTTCAGTGACTTTATATCATATGATGGCTCAAAAAATTTGAGCCACTCATATAAAGATCTATTCAAATAATAGAAGTTGTTTGGCATCACAACCACAAGGGATTGTCATCGTAAAGAGAGACCTCACTTTAAATCTTTATCTACAAATACTGTACAACATTAGAGAAATTATAGTGTTTTCTTTCTTCAATCGTTTGCTACTCATAACAACCACACTATTGTATTGGCATCTAAGTTGACCTGCACACTATATTTACCTCGAGATATGCTACGAGTCCCTGGGTTAAATCCCGGGACAACCAGCAAAATTCGATTTACCTCATTCGTGGTTAAAAATATGTCAGGGTTTATTGCACTAGGAATACCTAAATACATGGTCTTATAGCTTCTTAAGATAGGCCTTGGTGGTTGTAACAGTAATGGGAAAATGTGCTGTAAGGTACACATCTGAATTTTTTTCCTTTTCCACGTCTTTTTTTTTTCTCTTTTATTATATGTTGAGTTAGGTGGGGTAAGGGGTTTTCCACTAGTATTTAAAATTCGTCGATTCAATTTTCCAAGTTCATAAAACCTCACCACAAAATGAAATCATGACAACCAAACAGATAAGCCCAAGTGTCCATGATAAAGTAGCATAAAAGCAGTTCATACAATAGGCAGACAACTAATACCTAAAATAACACCAGTAGAAGCATAATTATGATTTTTTAGTACCATATTTGCAAAAACTTTGGCAATAACTGAATACTTGGTAATTTTACCTTCAACAGAGATACTCCAGTTCAATATATAAAGCCATGTGTGATCCTAAGTAGCAGGATATTTTTATCAAATATGAACATGATGAAGTTGAGTTACACTCAAGTCTTTTTGAGAGTCTTCTGTGTTATAGGAAAATGTGGCAAATCAGAAAACAGGTTTTTAGTAGACCCTGTTTTCTTTAAACCTTCCTTCCGACCAATTTCACCACCATGCATCTGCAAAGCATAATTTAGATAAAAGAAATTAGCCAAAACAAAAACGAATGTGGTAGTTTCCTGTTTGACAATTGTTGTGTAAATTATGCCCAGAATCTCTGATACCAATTGTTGGGAATTCAAGGATCACATATTGTTCGATACCACTTCATTTGAAACCAACCATCGGATTGAGATGTTGAAATTATATGGCAAAATATGAAGTATATGATCGCAAGCAAAAGAGTAAAAGAAGACAAGAAAATATGGCAAAAGAATTATGAGATTTTATTGCACCACAAATAATCAAGATGGAAAAATTTTACAATTATCCTAAAAGCTAGTAATCACTTTTCTCACGCTATAAAATTGTATAGAAAAGCCTAATATTTATAGAGAATATGTATGAGACGTCCAAACCTTCATAGATGAGTTGTATTTGAAGTAGAATGTCAAAAACGTGTTAAAACGCGAAAAGGGCCTGGGCCGAATAACCATGTTGCTCGAGCGATAGCTAGCTACAGGTCCGACGCTCAAGCAACCAAGTCTCGGGAGAAAACCTGAAGGTATTGATAGAGCGGTCAGCTAGTGAAAATGCGACGACTTTTCTTCTCGGTCCATAATTTCAACATCTTCAAGTCCAATACAAATTTCAACTCCCAATAAGGCTTCCAAATAGAATTTCAATTTGAATAAAACTCTAATAGCATTCCAAACTGAATTCCTCTTGACGTGCGCTTCCATTAGAATTCTTCGATTACTTCAACAAAAAATTCGGGTCACCCTCAAATTCTAACAGACAACCATTATTTGAAGAAAATAGAATTTTGAATAGTGATTTTTAGGAGAATGTATGGTTAAAAAGTAAAGAAAAGTTTTCTGATTTACGTACAGAATATTTTATTATGTGAATATGTGGTTGAAAATGAGTATGTACAAAAAAGAGTTTGAAAATAATGATTGTCAAACAAGTGCTTAATTGGTTACCTGTTGTGACTCGAAGCTCCACCTCCAACCCCACCAACAAATTTTTTTGGCACCATCCTTGTTTATTGACATCATAACTGCCCAGCTTAATAGAGTTCTAAGATACCATATGCATCAACATTTGCATCAAACCATTATGAAGATCCACAGGAAAATTTTACATCCTTGCAGTATACATGTAACAAGTTCACTTGGTAAATATTTAAGCCTTTCCGATCAGGAAAAAATATTGATTTTCCATTTAATCAAAGAATCACATGTATCTTGCTCTACAGCCAATAATACTGAACATGTGACTTCAGTTATTAACATACAGGAAACCTGCTGCTGGTCATATTATGTGATAAAATACGTACCAACAAGTATCAAAAAGCCATATGAAACAGAATTTCAGGTGTAAGTGAATCTATTGGTTCATTGCAGAAAGTTTGAGGCAATGTAACTCGATTTAAGAAAGCATCATAAAGAAAGACTCACATGCTGATAAATCTAAAGTAAAAGCACAGTCAACAATGGAAAACCATGGAAACTGCCTTCCCAGTACTGAGGTTGCAATTGCCAAATTTTGATAAATGCCAAGTGGGTGGGTCCATTATTTTTAGTAGTTTTTAATCCTACTTGGGAGATTTCAATTCTGCTCCCCAACTTCGGGTTGACAACTTGAAGTTGATACCTCTTTCAAACCAGAGATGGGATAAAATGTTCGTGGTGATAGCTGTAGCATCTTATTGTTTGAGTCAGCATTGGTGAGAAAATTTTGGTATCAAACTTATATATTTCGAATAATTCGTATCTTTTGACAATAAATCTATAACTAATGATAATGTGGATGCATCAGGCAAAATATTTCTCTCAGCCATTTTCTGCAGAAGTTCAACCACTTTTGTGGCCTTATTATAATTGCAAAATCCTTGCATAAGTGTGTTAAAAGTGACCACATCGGGTGCACAGCCTTCCTTTTCCATCTTCAAAACCAAATTATTTGCCTTCTCCATTTTCCATCTTTACACAGTACATGAATCATGATGCTATATGTATAAACTGTTGGTACCAAGCCCTTATGGGACAACTTCTCGAATAGCACACTCGCAACGTCAAGCTTTCCTGCTCCACTCAATCCATCAAGGATGCAATTATAGGTTTCTATGCCAAGATCAAAGCCAGAACTTTCCAGAGTGTGAAACAGCTCCATTGCCTCTTCAAGGCAATTGTTTTTGCAAGATCCACCCAATAAAATATTATATGTAAAAGAATGTGGAGTCACTCCATGGACTTCGATCTGTTGAAAAAGTGCCCGTGCATCCTTAACATCACCAAAGTGAAATAGACCAGTCAACAAAGTGTTGAATGTAATTACATCTGGCTTTTATTCTTCACAAACCATTTCTTTAAAAAGCCTCATTGCCTCTTCTAATCTATGACTTTTGCAATACCCATTGTTCAATACATTATAGCTTACAAAATCTCGCTTGTGGCCTCTATCTGCCATCAAAACAAACAACTCCTTCGCATCATCAATCCTATTCTGTAGGCAGAACCCGTTTATCGATACATTATATGTAAAAGAATTGGGTTCTTCACCTCTTTGAATCATCAAGCTAAAAGAATTGGGTTTATGAATAATGATGAAAGCTTACCTCTTTGGGCAGTTATTGAAATCACAGAAGCTGCTGGAGTTGTGCGAATCATTTCTTATGCTTTAAACAACAACACGCGAACTCACAGACAGAAAGCAGAGACCCACGATAATACTCAGATACGGACTCGATATCGGTCCAAAGTGATTGATATCTTTGTCATTTACAATGTTTACTTCAGTTTGTTGTCAACCGAAGAATTTGATGCCTGTGGAATACGTTCAACAATTAACTTTTACAATTTACCATCTCTTCTCTTAACAAAAAGCTCTGAAATGTCTCTTTACATAACATATTTAGTTTATCGATTTCTACAATGCCTTATCTGTTACAAAGATGTTGATTTTTAGAGTGATCTGGTGACATTTGTAACGGAAATCGAAGTAATATTGCATGCGAAGAGCAATTGGGTGGCAATGGAGTGGAAAACACACGCACACACGCAAACAAAAGTTGTACTCAGCTTTGTTTTATAAAAGATTGTTTGATTCCAAGTTTTGGGAGAATCCGACAAAGCTTGTTTCGAAAAGCAATCCAAAATGTTTTATGAATATTAGATATTTGATCAAAAGTAAAGTTCAAAAAAATATAAAAGGTGCAAAAATATTTAACGAGGATAAACTTTAATGAATGGATTTAGGGTAGGGATGGCAATTCGAACAGTTAAAATTGAAAATCGCGATTAACCAAACTGAATGGGGCGAAAAAAATCGAACCGATAATGCAATATGGTGGTTATGATTACGATTTTAATGACCCAGTTTAGGGTGGGGCGGGTATAGTATTTAGCAACGATGCCCCACCCTGAACCGATTACCCGTTAAAAAAATTAATTGGACAATTGAGCTTTCCATTATTCTTTCCCAAAATTAATTGGACAATTTTGAACTCTTGAGCTCAATTTGAAGGCCGTTTTTTTATTTTTATTTTTAAAGTAATGCCCTATAGCCCATTAGCATTTCGCCCAATACCATTCAATTCAACCTTCAACCTTTCTCCATTTACAACGATTTCGCCCCTACTTCCCGTCTCCAATGAATTCTCAATATGCATCCTTCCTTCACGTCCTCCGCCTCCACCCTTTCTATCTCCCAATCCCGACAGCCAGCTCCAATCAGTTTTCGTCGCTTCTTCAGTCATCTCGCCACTCAATTTCCATTGCCTCATCCTGTCATTCGACTCCGCCATTCGAGTTTGGTTCGCAGCTCGCCCAGTCGCCTCCTCCGTCGTGCCTCAACCGTCGTCTATTCTTCGACAACAACAGAAGAAGAAGGTGATTAGGAGTTAAAATTTAGGTGAAGGCGTGAAGCCTCGCGGCCCTCTCCTGCGCCGTCGTGCCTCATTTTCCCTTTTTTATTTTTTTTATTATTTTGATTTGTGTAAATTGTAATAATGTTTGATTTTGTTTCTTTTCAACAAAACGCTCTTCAATTGATTTTTCTATACTTCAATTTCCAGTTCCAATCTCCAGACTTCTTGTTTCGCTGCCTTTGGAATTGCGAGTTTAACACATTGATTTTCAATTGATTTGTGAATTGCACAATTTCTGGTGGTTAGTCATTAGTGATTTGATATTGCCTTGTGATTTTTGAATTGCACTGTGAAATGTGAATTGAATATAATGTTACCATGTGATTCTGTGAAGTGTGAAATGAAATTAGTATTGCTCTGTGAAGAGATTTGCTTTGACTTCTTAATTTGAGTTTATGCTAGAATTTTGTTGGTTTACATGGCGGCGATGTAATCAGATGTCTTGTCATGGGTCGGCGTCTTCTGTTCCGACTCCTCCCGCTTTAGTTGGAAGTGCTTCAGTTGAAGTTNTTCCGACTCCTCCCGCTTTAGTTGGAAGTGCTTCAGTTGAAGTTGGAGATACCGCTACTGGCATTCGAGAGGATGCATCAAGTACACTAGGTACTTTACAAAATCCAAGTGAGGTAAATGCAAATCCCACTCATATAGATTTAGGTGATGATGAGGAGACGATTGAGGAAATTAGAAAAATAAAATTGACCTCTACAGTGTGGCGGCATTTCAAGCTACGGGGAATTAATAACGTGCCGAAAGCAATTTGTAAACAATGCAAGAAACAGTTGGGTGGTGAGTCAAAAAATGGGACAAGTCATTTACAAGCTCATTTGGATAGATGTCCCCTTCGAGGTCAGAAGGATGTCAAACAGATGTTTTTGAATCAATTTAAAGAACCTAATCGTAGGACTGCAATGTGGGCATTTAATTTTGATTAAGAAAAAGGTAAGAAAGAACTTGCAAATATGATCGTCCTACATGAATATCCTCTTTCAATGGTTGGACTTATAAAAAATAATTTATTTTCGTGGTTATTAACCGAACTGAATCGAGCCGAACCGACTTACGTGGTTATGGAATGACAAAAAAAATGATGGTGCTATTATGATTTTGGCCGAACCGACTCCGAACCGAACCGTTGTCATCCGTAATTTAGAGAGGTTTTAGTTGATTTTATTCATGTCAATTTGAGTAAATTTACATAAAGTTACAAACGTATTATATAATTTTTTAAAAAATTGATAGTTATATAAGAATAGTGGATTAAAAATGTACTCCAGTCTTTTTTTATTTTATTTATATTTCTCTCCTTATTTTTTGTTTGTCTTTGTATTTTTTAAATTATCTTAATGAATTAAGCCTTAAGTAGATCTTTTAAAAACTCATTTTTTTTCCTAATTTTTTTAAAATAAATTTTTTTAATAAAATAAATTTACACATACGTGCATTCTCCTAAAAATTATTTTTCAAGAAATCTACAAAACATGGTCTATCTATAATATATTCAAGGTGTGCTTGATGGATATTATCGAGAAAATAATGTATTTTAAATAGTGATATAATGGAAAATATATTGTTAAAAAGTAAGGAAAAGTTATTGATGTGATGAAAAATATTATTTTATTGAAGAATGTGTGATTGAAAATATATTTTGAAAAAAATATTTTTAAAGAATGTGTGCCAAACATGAGCTAAATATCACTTCAAGTGAAAATAATTTTTTGGGTAATTTTAACCCTATTGCAGTTTGATTATTTCAATAATACCTTACTTTTCATTTTTCAATGTGTAATAAATACTACAAAATCCTTGTCATATATAAATTTCGTGTTATTAATTCTCAATTAATTAACATTCAAATTAATCTAGACTTAATGAATCTTGATCAACATGAATCTAGAGTTACTATAGTTGAATCTACTTCTATTCATATATTTAGAAATTTTAATGGATATTTAAATTATATACCAAATGTAGTATAAAAAAGTTGATCATTTGTAGTATTTCATCATCATGAAAATTTTGAATCATAAAAGTTGAGTTTTGATAGTACAATTTTTTCTCTTAAATTTATATCTTAATTTATTTATTTTTTTAGTTCGTTTGAAACTTATCAAATATTCTCAACAAATTAATATTAAATATTACTATTAAAGCATTTATATAATATTTTAGAATAACGTACAATGTACGTTCAACTCTGACTAGTATACTTAAAAACCAATTTATCCAACGTTAAATTTGTCAAATTGAATTCAGACGTTCAACTTTTTAAAATGAAAATCTTTAAAGGGGTCCTTCACGTACACACTTGTTAAACTTTTGTGAGTGTAAGTGTTAAGATTAAAAATTTGAGACCTACCTACACGTTTTTTAAAGATTTGAGATCTCTTCCACAAATTTCTCTAATTTTTGCGTCGCATGATTTTACCTATTTAACTATCGTAAGACCATAGTTTTCAGAGGTTATTTTTGATAAATTAATACAATACGTTGAATTTTCTTGATATCCGATCTCCTTCTCTCTTTTGAAATAACGAATTTAGTTTAAAGTGTTATTCTTCATTTTTAACACTGGGTTTGCATCAAGTTGTACTGAACCGTGGTATTATGTATAATAAGTTAACATTTCATCAATATAGAAACAAAATTTTTATCTATAATTAAACAAATATTATTTTTTTCCTGTTTTAATGTTTTAACTTCATATAGTGTAAATGAAAATGACCAATCAAATAAGATTTTACATCTAATATGCCTCACAATTCTTAGGCCTAATAAATATCTTTTTGAAGTTAATTTTAAGTTTAACACAAACTCAAAGCTCAGTGACCTGAAGAAAAATTATTTTATAAACACCGATGACATGATGTGAATCATTAAGGATTGTTCTATTCGTGTTTCAGTTTTCAATTTTAAGTTTTGAATTCATTTTAGATTTTGTGTTTTGAATATCCATTTTGAGATTACTGAAAACGCGTTTTTTTTTATCATTTTGAAAAATTGTTTTCAAAAATTAAAAAAAAAATGAAGTTTTGACTTAATTTTAACTGAAAACAGTCAAAACGATTTTTTTAACGTTTTCTGTTTCTTTGTAAATTTTAAATTCGTTTATGAAAATAGATAAGTAAATGCATTTTTAGTGTTTTTGAAAACTGAAAATAACTTGAAAACAGAGAACCGACCCTAAATTTTTCATACCCATCACGATCTAATTCATCAATTAATAGGAGATCATTTCTCACCTATAGAATATAGAAAATACAAATTCCAATATCTGAATACTTTTAAATCGTTAAAAAATAAGTGTAACAAGTTCAAAATTAGCTTGCTCGTCTACTTTATAGATTTTTTAATTATTTTTATTTTTATTTTTA
Organism: Fraxinus cuspidata; assembly: GCA_903798385.1. NCBI lineage: Eukaryota > Viridiplantae > Streptophyta > Magnoliopsida > Lamiales > Oleaceae > Fraxinus > Fraxinus cuspidata. The sequence continues at coordinate 29,583 of CAIGRP010024028.1, read as the reverse complement.
TTTTTATTTTTTTCAAAAAAATTGCTTCAATCGACTTTCTATCGAATAAGACGAGCCCCCTAAAATATTATTAGAGAGTATTTTATCATCCTACTCATGGCCAATTTTTCAATTATTTAAATAACTTTTCTATTATCATCTTATGATCTAAAAAAAATCAAAATAAGAGGGAGAAAATGAAAAATGGCCTCATCGACTATCATCTGTTATGTAAAGTAATTCTATAATGACGTATTCAAAATTCCTAGAATTCCTCTCCAGCTTCAAATCTAAACAAATCTATGCAAATCGTCTTCTTCCCTGAGCATGTTTTGGTGCAAAATACATACAACATACATACAGACAAATCTTTAAATTTACAGGAAAATATTCTCTCTTCACCTTTGATAGCCAAGAAATGCAGAAAGGTAAATTTATACATGCATGTTGTATGTCATGCATAGTCGACCCGGCCTGGAGGAAATTTATTGGATATGATAAAGCTTAGCTTTTTTGCTATTGTATTTGCATGATCAATGATTAAAAGTTTTTTCCACAACAGATCATACATACACACAGATCCTTTTAGCCTCTTCCATCGGATTAGTACTCGCTGCAGCGATGCATTATCGACTAAAGAAAATAAGGGATCAAAGGATCATACCTCGGATAAAAGTTTCAGACACTGGCCAGGTTGTGAAACTCGAACGGTTCTCCCATTATGTAGGTAAATCATATCAAATCCCTTGTCCCTTCTTGTTTGTTTCTATGCTGGATCTGGTGCATTTACACTATCACGTTGAGAAGCGCCTGGTTAGTGTTTTTTGGATCTTTGCTAGTCTTTCGTTTCTCACACACTATAAATGTTCATGGGTTCATGCAGCCAGACAAATGGGATTCAGTGACAGAAGGGAATGTCCAAATCTTTGCAAATTAGCTTTTGATTATATTAGAAAATCTGATGGATGTGAAGAAGACATATATGCATTTTTTGCTGGTGAACCTGACGCTGATACTCTCTTTATAAAGCTGGTGGAAGAGTTTGAGAGATGTATTCTTAGTTACTTCGCATTTCATTGGAAACATGCTTCTCATATGATCAGTCAGGTAGCATAACACAAATTCAATATACTATTTAGGTACAATTAAGCACCTCATTTGATGTAAATTTTGCTGATTAGGGATATATTATTTCAGGTGCTGAGTGCTGAATCTGAGCCAAAAAAGAAGCTTAAGCACATTGTAATGGCAGCCACCAGGTAGATATATACAATGAAATTGAAAACTTATGATTTGCTTAGAAAAAAACCAGCCAGCGAATTAACCCCAAAGAGGTTGACTTGGTTCTAGGTAAAGATGCAGCATGTTTTCTCACCGTATTGTCCATAGTAGGTGGTCGGTCCTCAACCTTTAAAATGAAGTTAGCTCTCATAGAAACATGCATCACTTACAAAGTTAAAGGCACCAACCCAAGTTGGGAAACAAAATCGAGCTTTTCAAAGTTGGACATTTCACTGTCAAGTGAATATTTATTGGAGATTTTGACGGTTTCGCTGGCTGACTGATTGTGCAACCATATGTTGAGGACTAAGTTGCTCCTTTTTAAAGGCTGAAGAAAACTTGCTGCTCGGACAATATGTTGGGGGACCAGTAGTGCAAGTTTCTCTAAATTCTATCACACCCTTAGCAATAACTATATAGTGAATGCATTCTTAACGACTTTTAGAAACTCTAGGACACTAAATTAACAGTTTCCACTAATTGGGAACAATGTTATAAATTTAACTAATTGTTATGTGCTTTCCTAGTATTAAATAAGCTAAATTATCCTTGTTTTTTGCTTTTTGTTGATAAAGAGAGCAGAGATTTGAAAGGGTGACAAAGAATCTGAAGGTGGCTAGAGTTTTTACTACCTTAGTAAAGGAAATGAAAGCCATTGGACTTGTATCCCTTGATGATTCACAGTGCACAGATGTTATGGTTCCCATGGCTCATAAAGACAGAAGCCCTGTTCTCCTCTTCATGGGTGGAGGGATGGGGGCTGGCAAGAGTACTGTGCTTAAAGACATTCTAAAAGAGTAAGAACATTAATATGCTATTAACATCCAAAAGAAAAACATCATGAAAAATGAAGCTCAAAGATTAAAATCATGTTTTTGAATAGTTTAAGAGAAAAATTAACTTTGCACGAGAACTCGCACCTGTGGTCTAATGAAGTTTGGCACTCTACTGAAACAGAGCATTATGGGCTGGAGCATCAGGAAATGCAGTGGTGATAGAAGCAGACGCCTTCAAAGAGTCTGACGTAATTTATAAAGCCCTTAGCTCAAGGGGTCACCATGACATGCTTCAAACTGCTGAACTGGTATGTATGTGTTATCCTTGTCTTCTCCAAGAAAAAAATCCAAAGCTCCGTTCATCAATTCCAGTCGTGAAAAAGAAAGTACTTTTGACATCCGTCATTTGTAAGCAACTCTTTTTGGGGCATGATACCTTAGTTTTTGCTGCAGAAGATACTGAATTCTTCAAGACACACATGCACTTAAATCATGGAGATTGAGGATGCCCCTAGTAGTACACATAATAGTATGTTGCACAATTATAAAAGCAGGCAGACACCACTGCTTTAAGAGGTTGAACAGTAAAACATGAAATATATGGAGTTTAAAGCATTCTTTCTTTTGTGTGTGTATGGGGGGGGGGGTGGGGGGGGGGGGGGGGAAGGAAATTTTCTTAATGATAGAAAGAATTTGACACCATCCAGGGGTATTCCCTTGATCTATACGAAGCGAGGCTACTAAACCTCATACTATATGGAAACAAACAGTCTATTCCAATCTCAGAACATCTAATGTATCAATCCCTAAATTATGCACAACTCTCAATTTTCCCCATTGTTGGAATCAGTCTGCACGTCGGTATTTTTCTCTGTTATAAGTGAGATCATATCATGAGTATAGCTTCCGAGGTCTTAATTTTTGTTAAAACCCTATCTGATACCTTCCCCACAGGCAGATAAATTCAACCTGAGCAGCTATGAACTCATAGTCTCTTCCATATGCAACATACACTGCAATTCTCATCAACCAGTGTGCATGCTATGAACTTCTAAAATGTCTTGCGAAATACTGGAAGAAAAGGAAAATTCATGGATCCACACAAGTCTAATCTTCCACCATTTTCCACCTGAATATTAAGTTTTCAGCATTTTATGGCATAAACAACCAAAAATGTTAATAGATATAAAAAAGAAGCGCAATAGAATTTCTATAGGCAGCCACTGTAGTCTGCACATATTGTTCACAATTTATGGCAGGGTCCAATGAATTGTATCTTCTAATAAATCATTTGGCATTGGAGAGCAGAAGTTAGCCAAATAGTCTTGACACTTAAAACATTCTCTTCATCGGTCAGTATGAAATTATTTCATCAACAATCTCTAACCAGAGCTAACTCCGAGAAACCAAACTCCTTTAATGCTGATGAGAACTACCTGTATGCATAGGGCCAAAAATCATACCAGAAAACAAGAGAACGGTATCAAAAAAGACAAAATGTAGAAAAACATACTTGAAGATCAATCAAGATGCTTCGCTACTATTAGGATATCCTTTAAGGCCCCAATAAAGGAGAAGACCACAAATACATTTATATCTCAGCTATTAGGAGAGAATTAAGAAAGCGCCATTATCTTATTTTCCATATCAGAATTGGACAATCATGTGAATTTGGTCAGATGGATCAGTGTTCATCAGTTAGCAGTAATGTATCAGACGAAATAACTAAATTTTTACATCAAAACCAAAAGATCACATGTTCAAACTCCAATTCTTGCCTTCTTTCAGAAACTATTTGATTTCTCCTTAGATAGTTCGTCCCTGGCCCATCTTTTCCAGTTTATAGAGTTATTTGCTAATTTCAATCACTATTTTATCATAGTGGGAACTCCAATATTACTACTGCCTAAGTATTTCAAAAAGTACCCGGTATGCAATTGCATGTTGCAGGTACACCAATCATCTACAGACGCAGCATCATCCCTCCTTGTAACAGCACTCAACGAAGGGCGAGACGTGATCATGGATGGCACACTCTCATGGGTGCCATTTGTTGTGCAGACAATAACCATGGCCAGGAATGTTCACCGCCGCAGGTACCGCATGGGAGATGGTTACAAGGTGGATGAAGATGGAACTGTTACTGAGAAGTACTGGGAACAAATTGACGAAGAACGGGATGGAGCTAAAAAGAGAAGGCCGTACAGAATAGAGTTGGTGGGGGTCGTTTGTGATGCTTACTTAGCAGTAATCCGAGGAATAAGGTACACGAAACTTAAAATGTTGCTACTAATCTTATTTCCATATATTTATTATCAGCATAAAATGTATGGTAAAAACACATCATGACCTACCATTTATCCTTCTTGTAACTTTCCAAGTGGAACAAAAGGGAAAGGATCCATGATAAAAAAATTCCCCAAAAAAGAAATCTCATATCATACTATCTGTGTTCGACAATTATATTTAAAGAAGAAAGATATTTCATTGATTAAATTTGTCCGGAATTCAGAAAATCGATGCTGTTTCTTCCCTTTCACAGGAGAGCTATAATGTGTAGAAGAGCAGTCAGGGTGAACTCACAGCTAAAATCGCACAAGAGATTTTCAGATGCATTTATGACATACTGCCAATTAGTAGACAATGCTAGGCTCTACTCTACCAATGCATTAGAAGGCCCGCCTAAGGTATCATTAGCTTAGACCAAAATGTTGTTTTTTCTTTGCAACATCTACCAATCTGTTTGTGTTTTCTCCGAATATATCAGATATTAACATGACTGTGATTGTGAAGTTAATAGGATGGAAAGACAGAGACAAGACTTTGTTGGTTGATCCAGATGAGATAAGTTGCTTAAAAAAGGTAGGAAGGTTGAATGACATGGCAGATTCCATATTTGAACTCTATAGATGCCCTAATCCAGCGTTTGAAGCAGGCTCAGTTTGGAAAGACATAGTTCTGTCGCCTTCAAGGCTGAACATCCAGAAAGAACTTAAGTATTCCATTCAGAAAGTTGAAAGATTGAGAAAGTGATTTGAAATCGTGACAATTGCAATTTCTCATTTCTCATTATGCATGTATAAGAGTGTGGATCTGCAGGAATTAAAATTTGGAAGGGTTTTCAACCAAGAGATCAATTATTTGAGTTTTACTAAAATCTGACTTCTTTTTTACACGAAAAAGTTGGGATAATTTAAAAATATGCAGCTTCTCTTGTCCATGCTGTAAGATACGAAAACAGAAACTTACATCTATAAAATGAATATAGTAGAAATAGGGAAATTCAGCTGAATGTGTGGTCATGCTAGAGCGAATAGAGTAGTGATATTTAGCACCACTGATGTTTAACATCAGTCTAGGTGGCAGCACTATTGGCATTAAAAATTAACATACTTAGGTACCGTTAATGATGGGGACTCAAAGATGTAATGCATAGAAGTAAAGCAGGTTGGGGAGAATTGCTACAAGGGTTCCATGTGAAAAGAAGATCCATATAAGATTGAAATCTACATAGGCTACTAAAGGACAAACATCTATAAAATGAACATAGTAGAAATAGGGATACTCAGCTGAATGTATGGTCATGCTAGAGCGAATAAAGTAGTGATATTTAGCACCACTGATATTTAACATCAGTTTATGTGACAGCACTATTGGCATTAAATGACAAGTTCAATTAAATAACTAACATAATTTCACATTTAATTGTATCTATCATATAATGACACGTACATTGGTGCTAGATTGCTATCTCATTCGAGCAAATAAGATAACATATGAGAATGCATGCCAAAAGTAGCAATGACATCAATTCACGATAAATTAAGTAAAGGATAGTTAGGACATATCTTGCATATACTTAAAACAAAAGTGATTAGTGCAAAAGGTTAAAAAAGGGAGACATATTTAAAAGTTAACACGGACAGTTATCGTTGCGTGAATCATCCAATAGAACTAGCAATGAATCAAATAGAATGGAGAAAGAAGATATACGTAGCCAACCCATATTATTGGGAAAAGTTCGGAACCTAGAATTATTATTAATTTTCTTTCTTTTCCTAATTGAAGAAATAAATGGAAAATGAAACAGCTCTTCTGTTGTTTTTGTTCTTATCATGAATAAGAATCCAAACCTAATAATAAACAGTTATCAAATAATACAATGCAGGGTCCCAAGATCACACGATCACTGGAATCAAAGAGAAGGTAAAAGTGTAAACAAGAGAGCAAAAACTTATGGAAGTATGCCATATAAATGAAGAAACGTGAAAAGTAAGCATTGCAGATAAATGACAAGATATTTTAGATACCAGCAAATATATCATGCGTTTTATGGAAATATGGAAGAACTTTCAAGGAATCATTCCACGCCCAACCAATGAGTCACTATCACCTGATATTGAAGGAGGAGATGGGAAATGCTTAATATAGGGGCAGCTGAACATGACATGTCAGGTTATAGTACATCTCAGCAGCCTTGAGAAATTTCAAGTATTCAACAAGACGAAAATGAATGAAAATGAAAATGCAACCTGAAATCTTCTCTTCTTTAGTCTGGATATTAAAGAAAAATGATGAGCGAATGTATGTCTATAAATCATCTCCCTAACACCAAGACTTTTCTCCAACCATTTTGATGAACCTAAATTTAGACTGCTGATTATTTTACAAGAATGACAATAAATCCCATCTTGGAAAATTCATCCATATCTTGCAGTGCGAATCTGTATCAATCAATTAACATAGATCCAAGTTTAAATGACACAACGCCTGTGTAATAATCGCCAAAGTAAATTTGAAATTTCCTAAAAAACTTAATAATCTTAATAGTAGCACTGATATTATTAATCAAATAGCACAGCATAATTTACCATTTATGTTAGTTGTTGAACATAGCTGCATCAGCTATAGATAAATGTAAAAGCCACATTATAAATGTTTTAAACAACATCCTAACATCCACGATAACTGCAGTATTTATGGTTAAAGTGCTTACTGCTCTCTCTCAAAAACACTATCTAAACACTTCTGGAAAAGTAACTAAAAGGGGATATCGAGAGGAACTTCATCAGTCATGATATCACAATGCTCTTCAATTGCCATATAAATTGTCAACATCAGAAAACAGGAGAACCATCAAATAGATTCTAAAATTTCACGGTTACCACAATGCTCAATTTCTATAGCCGGCCACAACGAAAAACAGGTAAATATACTGTATGCCAATGAAAATACAGGCAATACATACAGCTAATTGATCGGTGCGTGAGCTGTTGGGAATTTGTTGAAGACAGAGTCCGAGATAACATGCAAAAGAAGCGTACGGAATTGAAGAAGAAACAAGAGATTACCTAATATGACGTACAGAAAATGCGTGCCTTGCACACAGAAAATGGTTCTGATTCACGCCATCGACATTAGGGTTGCTAATGACGCCACATCCTAACTTACGTCCTCTCGGTGTACAACACGTGAAACTCCACCGCCGCACCTCGTCATTAACGTGCACCGCCAGCCATGAGTAAAACCTAAACTTGCGCGGAAAAGAATTATAACCCTAAAAATAAGCAGTAAAGGAAAAAGGCGAAAAGAAGATCATAAAATCAGAAAAGAAACTTTACTCATTCATTTTGAAATAGATTTGAACATATAAGTACAACAGAGCACTGTGTCAAATCTCTAAAAAGCAAAAACTAAAAATAAATAGAAAGAACTCTAAAAAAATATAGGAAAAAGAGGGGGTGAAAGACAATTATATGATATTCTATGGGCTAAAGATGCAAATACTCCCACTACAAAGGACCCAAGATAAATTTACAGAACTACCCACGTAGCAAACAACTCTTTCAAAGAGGCCCTCTCCCTCGTTCTCACTTCTTCCCCTTCTTTGCAGGGGTTGCTTTCTTCGCCGGAGACTTCGCAGTTCGCTTCGTGCTCTTAGCCGGAGCCTTCTTTGCTGCCGGAGGCTTCCTTACTGCTGGGGCCTTCCTTGCCGCCGGAGCCGCCTTCTTAGGAGTCGCCGCTTTCTTCGCGGGCGCCGGAGCCGCTTTCTTACCTGGAGATGACCTTGTCGATGTCCTTGAAACCTTAGCAGGCTGCTTCTTTTTTTCAGCTTTGGGCTTCTCTGCAGCCTTTCTTTTGGGGGCTGGCTTCGGCTTCGCGGGCGTAGCAGCCTTTGGCTTTGCAGCCGGCTTGGATTTGGCAGCTGGCTTAGCCTTGGCAGCCGGTTTAGCCTTGGCAACAGCCTTGGATTTGGTAGCAGCTGCCTTTGGCTTGGCTTTCGCCTTGGAAGGCGGTGCTTTCTTCTCCTTGGTGGTTTTGCTGGCGGCGGCCTTAGTCTTGGCAGAAGGAGCCGGTTTCTTCTTAGCCGGAGCAGAAGCGGCAGATTTGGAAGCCGACGAACGAGCAGGTGGGAGCTTGTACGAGCTCTTGACTTTAACCAGCTTATCAGAAGCCACAAGCTTCTTCAAGTGAAAAAGCAAAAGCTTCCTAAAGTTAGACGGCAGATTCTTCTGCTTATCCTCAATAAACTTCTGAATCGCATATTGACTGGATCCAGTTCTCTCCTTCAATGACACAATTGCCTCTTGGATCATCTGCATGCACACAAAATCCACCAAAATTACAGATCCAATTTTATAAAATCACCAAACGATGAAAATCAAACAAAATTGAATTGTAATTCAATACCTCGAAGTAAGGAGGATGAGATGGAGAATTGCGTTTTTTAGGTGCAGCAGGTTTCTTCGGCTTGGGTTCTTTCTTGGACTTGGCAGACTTAGCCGGTGGATTCTCTTCCACGGCTGGTTCATCGGCGGCCAGCTCGGCCACAGGCTCGACGGTGATAACTGGTTCCTCAGTGGCGGCCATAGAAACCTATTTCCAGTATCAGAAAACTGAGACTACGGTCAATACAATGAACTGGGATTTTGAGAAATTCGTATAATATGGATCTATTCTACTGAGTTGTTAGAGGATTTTGTGGGTTGGGGATGAAGGATGAGGGTGAAATGCGGTGGATTTATATAGTGAGCGTTAGAGAGCTAATATCCAAATGCTATAACATCATTGGTAAGAGGCCCTTGACGCGGATCCAGGCTTGAGCAAAATTTTAAATTTAGGCCGTTGGATTGGGATTTAATCTACAGTTGTGAGCGATGGATGAGTAGGATATGGATTGGAATGCAGCTAAGCAAGCTGCTTTAGGATACTAAAGGTGTGTTTTTGTGCTTGATTGATCCAGGAATAACTTGAGCTACACCTGATGGAATTTGATGAAATATTTTTTAATGTGTAGGAAATTTCATAAGCTTCCTGGAGAGTATTCGCTCGAGATCTGCAGATTAGTAGTTTGGGAGATATTGTACGTTGAAGCGAAAGTGGTCAATATAACGCTTTTCATGGAGCATATTGTGATTTTGGACCGTTTTGTGAAGACTCTTGGAATCGAACATCGTTTTTGAGATTGGATATGATAGTAGGTTAACATACGAGTCCGTACAATCAAGAATTGTACAAATCGCATCACGTTTGGATGGAAAAATATAAGTTACGATCACGTTAAAGATGAACACGTTATAAATAGTTGTGCATCAAGTTATATTAAGTCATACATTCATTTTATTTCAAATATTTTGTTTCAATTAAAAGAAATATGATGTTTTTGTGATCAAATAAGTGTTCAAAACATGACATCATTAACTGTGTGAAGTGGACGACAGATGGAATATTTCTAACGTTAATCTTGCCACGTGTCATTAATTCATAATCTTCGGTTGATCACGAGTAAAATTTATGTTCATTTTTCCATAAAAGCTCGGTTTTATTTGGTGTGATGGAAAGTTATTTACATATTTGCAATTGTATGTATACTATTAAATTGAAAATTACATCACCTTCACAAAATTTACAAAAAATCTGATTTGTTAAGAACATTTAGTGAAAAGCATTTATGTTATATGCTACATTTAATTTGATACATAGGAATACAATAACTAAATTTATTACTATTATAAACAAGTATTTGTAAATTGTGAAATGCCACGTGCTTTAATTGCATGGTACATAAAGGTAACGACTAAAGTCGGTTAATCTTACCATCTGGTATTCCTTCTTAATCTTCTAAATTAGTTGATCACAATTAAAATTTGTGTCCAAATTTTATAAAAGCTTAATTTTTATTCTGTTATGTTCTATTTTGTTATTAAATGGAAATTTATTTTTATATTTGCCAATGTATCTACCTAATAAATTGAAAATTACACCATAATGGGAAATATTGCCAAATTTCTTGACATGTTGACAACTTTTAAAGCATGTTTGGAATAGTTTTTGTTTTTATTCACGCTCTTTGCTTAAGAGCTACTCGAGGATTTTGTAAAAGCTCTAAAAAATTATCTGAACATGCCAAAAACAAGCTTTTAGTATCAAAATTAGTTTTTGACTCTCAAAAGTCAAGTCGAACAAACCTTTGGTGTAGATATTTATATGATATACTCTATATTCAGTTTCCTACCATAGTAAGAGAATAATAAAAAATTACTTACTAACGGGAACAAGCCTTGATTGTAAAATAAAATGTTGCCAGTTTATTTTTCCCCGTGTTATTTTTTAATCTTCAAATTAGTCCATAATGAATAAATTTGTGTCCGTATACCCGTAAAAGATTGGTTTTGTTATTTTAGGTGCTATTTTGTTTTTGTTCTAAAAAGTTATTTATAACTTTGCAATTGTATCTCTCTCATTATTAAATTAAAAATTACACTATAATAAAACTTGCAAAAAATATTGTCATGTTAAGAACAATTTACTACTAAGCATCTATATTGTATACCACATTATATCACTATAAACAAGTCTTTGAAATTTTTGAAATGACGAGCTATAATTGCATGTATATCGTGTAAAATAAAGGCATCATTAGTTTATTTTTTCCACGTATTATTCTTTCTTAGGATTGTTTGACAAAGTTTTAATAAATTTAATTAAAAAAAAATTAAAACGAGTGGTTGAAAAGTTATGGGTGACATGAAATGTGTTGTTAAAGGTTAAGTTTTACCAAAATTAAAAGTTTATAAAATTATAGCAAAGGTTTATCAAACAAGCAATATATCTTCAAATTATTGATAACGGATAAAATTTGTCTGCTTTTTTCATGAAAGGGTTGATTTTATTATCTATCGTCGCTTTTTTATATTTTGTTATACAAAGAGTTGTATTATTTTAGCAATTTTATCTATCTTATTAAATTGAAAGTTAGACTGTATGTTGACAAAATTTGTTAAACGCTCATCGTGTTAACATCGATTAGCATTTATATCATATTGCGTACCAATTTCAAATTGTTTACCTAGACAATAATTAAGTTTGGTCGATACTACAAATAAGTCTTAGTAAATTATTTATCAAGTAATTGATTGTACGAAATAAAAGTATCATTTGTTAATTTTTAAACATTCTATTCCTTTTCAATGTTCAAAAATTATAAGGATGTCATCAATTGAGATTTTAACAAATTTTAAAAGTTATTTTAAATTCAAGTGTCTTCAATTAAGAATTTTAATAAAGCTTATTAAACTTTAGATATTCTCATTAACTCATGAATTTATAAGAATTTCATTAATAAAGAAATTTCAAATAATTGGATAAATTTTAAGCTTAAAAATGTACATGACAAGCTCTTTTAAAATTTCACAAATTTTAATGATATTATCAGGAATTATGTGAATCTATTCAAATTTACAAAATTCATTAAAATTTATAATCTTTTAAAATTTATTAAAATCTTAGTTAAGGACACCCTGTTAGTTGAGAACGGATAAAATTTGTGACCATGTTTCATAAGCTTATATTTTATATGTTGTGACACTAAAATTAAACCACATTTGACAAAACTAACAAATAGTATTGACACGCTATTATTACTACTATAAACAAGTATTAGAAAATTGTGAAATGCCATTTGCTTTGATTGCATGGTATAAAATAAAGGTATCGTCGACTAATCTTCCCACGGGGTAATCTTTTTTAATCTTCAAAATTAGTTAATTACAATCAAAATTTGTGTCCACTTTTCATGAAAGCTTGGTTTTATTTCGTTATTTACTATTTTGTTTTTGTATCGAAAGATATTTTAAGGGTTTACAAATGTATCTAACCTATTAAATAGAAACTTAAATCACATTGGGAAATTTGCCAATTTTTTGACATGTTAAGAATGTTTACACGTATCGAATAGTTTCTGTTATTATTCCTATTTTGCAAAAGAGCCTCTAAAGGAACTTTTCGAAAAAAAAAAAAAAACTCATTTATTCATAAGGTACACTAACGGTACGTTTGATTGTCAATATTTTCCATAAAAAATGTGTTTTTCACTTAATTTTCTACTTTTGTGCTATTTAATCGACAATTTCTACTTTTGGTCACGTGATCATATTTTCTTTCAAAGCAAGGAAAATATTTTCTTTAGAGAATTGTGATTTTTATTTTCCATGCAATTCACCCTCTCTTTCTTTCTCTCATCTACTCACTAATAAAAAATGGACATTTTTAGGTTGAAAACAAAAACAATCAAACACATTTAATTTATAATTTACATACAAATATTTTGTAAGCAATTAAAATGTCTAGAATTTATTTTATTTTCATACAAATTTCATACTCGCAATCAAATGCACGTTAAATATTTATTAAAACATGCCCGAACAAAGTTTTAGTATCAAAAACAACTTTTGTGTTATTGACGTTCATGTCAAACAAGACCTTTATGCGGAGAATTTATGTTATATATCATATTCAGTTTACTATCATAGTGAGAGAACAAGTAAAATTACTTATTACTGCAAACAATTCTTGATTATGAAATAAGGTGTAGCTAGTTTATTTTTCTAAGTGTTTTTCTTTATTAATATTCAAATTAGTTGTTAATAGACAAATTTGTGTCCCTTTACCCATACAAGATTGGTTTTATTATGTTACATCTATTTTGTTTTTTTCTAAAAGTTATTTATACCTTTGCAATTGTATCTATCTTATTAAATTGGAAATTATACTATAGTAAAACTTGCAAAAAAATCTTGTCAAGTTAAAAACAATTTATTACTAAGCATTTATGTTGTATACCACATTCAATTTGCTATCATAGTAAAGACAACATTAAAATTACTTATAGGACTACGATAAAGTCTTTATAAATTTTGAAACGATGAGTATATTAGCATGATATAACAATTGTGTAAAATAAAGGTATCGCTAGTCTATTTTGTCCACGTATTATTCTTTCTTGTAAGTTGTTTGCACTGGCGAACACAAAGTGGGACATGAGTGGACAAGTGACCCCCAACTTTTAGGCAAAAAAAATTCTTTTTTTAACAAAATCACAACATACCCGCTCTGTCTCGACTTTCTCCCTCACCCTCTTTACCAAAATTCTAACCTTTATAATTTTTCAAAATTTGTCTATAATTTATCCACAAATTACCACATTTACAACAAATCTTTACTTTTAAATTAAATTTTCAACTACTTATAACCTGAATTTTCTTTTTCTTTTTTTTTTTCTTTTTTTTACTACCAATTTGCTGTAACACTGCGCCAGTGATTGTCATTACGTTATTAAAATATAAAAAATACATATAAACAATTATAACAAGATATTGAATGCTTTTATATTTTTCATAATATATTTTCAAGTTTAATTGTACTCCTCTAACTCAAAATGTTTGCGTTGGTTGTTAGATAAAGCTGATGAAAGATTTAGCTGATTTTGATGTAAGTCGATGAAATGAGTTGATGAAAAGCTGATAAAAATTGTGAATCACATGAAATGTGAGGTTAAAACTGAGATTTGGCCAACATTGAAAAGTTTGTAAAAACAAACAAGAAATTAATCTTCAAATTAGTTGATAAATGAAAAAATTGTGTCCCCTTTTTCCATAAAAGGCTTTTTTTTTTTTTTATCTATCATCTTTTTGTGTGAATTTTGATAATAAATTTTTTTTTAATGAAATGCGTGTTTGAAAAGTTGATAAAAGTTATGAATTTCACGAAATTTGTAATTAATTGGAAGCTTGATAACTTGTAAGTAATAGTAAACGTTTTTCAAATTTGTTGGTGTACCTCAAAAGTCAATCTTATTAATGCATTAACTAAACTTTTAATTGATACAATGATCCTATAAATGAATGAAATTGAAATGCATGACAGAAACATTTTGGTTTAGCATATAAACTTCTACTATTTAGACATGAGATGGTGCAATGTATAGTGAGAAGAAAACAGCTGAGTCATTTTGCAACATCAGATATATCAAGTTTTTTCCATCTTAGTACAACCCAAACATTATACAAAGTACAAACCTTATATTCAAAATTTCATTGATTCTTATCTGAATCTTTTTGTATTATGAAATAATAAATTTCATATATCATTTTTGGTCTGTATCATCAATGTATAATATAATTTTTTAACCAACAATTTATCACATAAAGTATATCTTTAAAATTTACATTCATTATTTTTTATTTTGTACTAACTACGAGGATGTTACTAAATGACAGCTTGACTTAAAATGAAAACTAACACTTCTTTAAATTTTGCATATTATAATGAAACCAAGTGTAATGCAATCGCTCTATTTCCAATTGCCAAATTAGGTTTTAGAAACCATGCATCACCTATGTTCACCCTCTCAATAAGGACCAACATCACACGACCACAAACTGACCAATACAAACGAAAATAAACACGTAAAACTAATAGATTCTTCTACAGAACCCCGCGTGAATTTTCAACATTTTTAACAATGCCGTTGAATGTGTGCACTGTTTTTCAGTCACAGCGAAAATGGACAATTTGATGGAGTTTCGATAATGGGCAATAAATTTTCTCCATACAGTCTATAGAGAATCCGTGTTATCCTCGAACATATAGTTTCTTCAACTCTCTCTCACATTTGAAGTCTTAAATTCCCATATCGACCACTAAAATATTACAAATAATACAAAAAATTTGAAAGAAGTCATCTTACAAAGTGAATATCATTCAACATTACGCATAACAAAATAAAAGAATTTTGAACGCATGTTGTCTACTTTACATTTTTCAAGTACACGTCGAACCTATGACTCAATATGCAAGACATGAGCACCAAGCACAATAATCTACCAATTTCTTAAAAGAGAGGCTTTGAGATTTCTATTTATTTGTGATTTTAACTCACATATTATTGTTCCATATGTGGGAAAAAAATAGCCTCATTTATTAACTTGATACCCGTAATTATTAAAAAAAATCTGCAAACCGACTCAGTTACACGGTTGATTGTATTTTGTCACTTTCCACGCTACATGCAAATGCACTAAATACAATTGTAATAACACTTTTTTCTCTTATTTTGATTTCAAACAAAAAATAAATTATTCAACTTTCAAGCTCCCAAATTGCCTGTAATATTGGTGTCAAACCAAAAAAAAAGTAGGCCAAGTTATGTTGATAATGATAGTGATACAAATAGTGTGATATCATCGGTCTCATCAACTCACACATCAAAGAGAAGAAGTTGGACGAAATCAGATATTTTGAGAGTCAAGGAAATTTTTTATTCAATTAGACCAACAAATCGTAGTAGTGGTAGCACAAATGTGAGTTTTTGGTTCTTCTTTATCTATTTTTTCGAAGTCAGATTTTAATTTGCAAAGGTTTTGATATTTGGTAAATTATCAAATTCAATGGTTGTGTGATAACAAAAGTATTAATCATTGAAAATGATAAAATGTTGGCTCTAGGAGGAAGAAAAAAAATTCGTACTAAGATGGAGATTGGAATCTCGATCCCGAACCAAAATTTCATTAAGGATAATTAAGAAATTTCATACCTATAGTTTCAATTTTACCTAATTTTTCTAATAAATAGAGAGCCATTTAAGATTTTGTAATCATCATAAAAAAGACAAAGAAGTGAAAGTTAGAGAAAATAGGATTTACAATTTTTCTCTTATAAATGTATTTTCATCATAGTGGATTAATATAACAACAAACGAGAATGCAGTCTATCGTTGAGGCAAATTTTCATGAAATTTGTGTTTTCCTATTTATCTATTTATTTTATGCCAATTTTATTGTCTCGGTGTTATGGATCTCAACAACTACGTGCATGGAAGGAAGGTGAATTACAAGATGCCATGGACGGCATATCTATATGCAAGTTATGTAGTAAGATGAGTCGTTGCTAATGGTGGAAGCGGTGGGGAAGTTTCTGTCTGTATGGACCATCTGTGCATCTCTTCTCAAAACAGATAGTCAACTTGCTTCTTTTGGTAGGTTGGGGATACAATTGCAAGTCATGGAACGATTGGGGGACAAACTCTGCAATTTTATAAATACGTTGATACAAAAGGAAAAAAAATTCTGATAAAACGATAGTTTCGTTCGTTCAAAAGTTGCAGCAGAGAAGTAAGATGAAAAAGATCGGCCCATGAAAAATGATCCGTCCAACCTATAATACAGCCATTAACAAGCATAGCCACGGTGAGACCAAAGTGAACCCTCGAATTTTTCAAATTTTAATTACCATGATAATTTATTAATTTATTTTGCAACATGCGGGGAGTGAGATAGAGGTCGATATGAATGTGATTGTGCGTGTGTTTCTTGCAGGATTTTTTTTTATTATTATTAATTTTTGCGTTCTCGAGTAATTTGCGGATTTATGCCATTTAGGTTTCGAAAAAGTGTAAAAGGAAAGAACACGGTGCACTCAGAAAAGATTTCGGCAAGGCTGTAAGTGATGTTTCCTTTTTATGTTTTTGCTGAAATTTATTTCGTGTAAGTATATAATCAATGTTCAGTTTTAAATTTATCTGTTAATTTTGACAGTAGCAGGAGGTAATGGCTGTGATTTAATTATAAATCAGTATAATCTTATGTTATTGCTGAAGTCTTAAACTTCTTGAGTTATGATTTATGAACATAATACATGCTATGAATCTGATTTTAAACTTTTAACCAGTTAACCTAGTAAATGCAAAACTCTAATTTTCAGTTTGCGCAAATTTTAGCCATAAATTATCTGACATACTAAACGACCATGAAACATTATTAAAACTTATACAGTAATCACATAACTTATCCACACACAACATATGCAAATTTTAAGATTTATCTCATCCGTTTAGTTAGTCAAATTGATCGACGAAGTCACGCGCAAACAAATTTCTCGGTAACATTGTCTCAGTTCCGTGCATAACTAATTCTACAGTCAGACGATCGTCGTGATTCCAAGTTTATATGGACAAAAAACTCGTCAGGCTTTCAAACCCAACTGATTTCATCTCATTTATGCACTTCCGGATAACTGGTCGAAGTAGAAATCACGAATCTGGAAAACTGGACAGTGTTCCACATTTACATCTTAAAACAAAATCCACATGTCACTGCTCGTCCAGCTGCAACGTGCCTTGTTCCCTCCTCTCGCATCACACTTTAACGCACTAACACCTTTGTTGTTGAGCATAGACAGTGTCAATTTGTTGCATGGACAAATTGATTTGTTATTGCGATTGTGTTATCTCCTTTGAACCCTTCATCCATGGTAGAATTGTGAGATTTTGGTAGGCTTGTTGGTGGCATCTCGATAAGGATATCAAAATGTGCTCTAATAATAGATGATTTAGCGAAAACTTACGAAGCACACAAACATGAGATTACCTAAGTTTGTTTAATTCTTTATGAATAGCATGAGTTGGAGGTACTTGAGTTCTAAAGGAAACTTAAATATGAAATAAAGACATATTCGCCCTCAATAATCAAATAGCCAAAGTATGGAAAAACTAAGATAGCCGTGAGACCCCTCAACTCCTCTAGCCATGCCGTGCCTTCTCTCCATCTTTGGGTGGTATAGTCAAGCCTCAAATGTGCGGATCACGTCTTTGGTTGCACCAAATATGTTGATGGTTCTCTCAAAGATTGTGTTAGTATTAATTGACATCGAGAAGTTAAGGATGTGTATATTACACCTTTGTTAAGTGATTCCTAATTTGAGAATTTATTATTTCCTAACTTATAACTCTATTATTGTTTTTTAGATTTCAAGTTAGACTTTATATTTTGATAATTCGTTTTTATTATGAAATTTCTAGGAGATTTATGGTTTATTATAAGTCTATTTATGTATTTTTATTTTATTTCAAATTGTTTTATTGGTTTGTTTTAAGGCTTAAGCCTCGCGTGGTAATACTCCTTGGTCCCTGATTGTTTAAACATTAGATTCAAATAATTGATTTGAGAATAAAACACTAAGAAATTATTCAACACTGTACCCTCAAATTGGTTTACACACTATTTTATTCTTCCAACTTTTGCATTATCAATTTTATCTTATTTTGTATTCACTAAGCTCCAATTCTTTTTAATCTTTGTACAACTCATGAGTTTCATAGAAAACTGCAAATCTTTCTTTCAATTTCTCTTTCCTCGTTCGAATTCTACAAATCTCCATCTCATAATTTTTGCTCATAATATAATGAGCAAAATGTTGGCAAGGTGGAGGCTGGAGGGATAGCTCATGGATTTACATTTTACTGTTAAGATTAAAATTCAATGATTTCACAAGCAAAATATCAGATTTTGCTCCTTATTTGATATTTTGCTCCTTATTATTCTCTTAGATTGCTTTCCTAGAGTTTATGACTACCTTATATTTGTAGAGTTTTGTTAGATCGCTTACCGTCCGGGGTGACAGTGATTTGTCTTTTCTAATTACTTTTATTTCGGTTACTTTATTGGGTGACACGCCCTTCTGATTTTTTAGTCCCCATTGGTTGGGAGACTCATTGATAGGTTTTCTTGGGACTTGTTCGTGGCGCTGCACTGGCTAAGGCATCTCCTCTCTCAAATTGCTAAATAATGTGTGCATCTGCCTTTTGCGTGTCAAAATTGACAGTTTTTAAATTTTAGAATGGGTGCCAATGTGGTGTCTCTCCTACTACACTTCGAGAATCAAGTCAATAGAATACTGAGGCAAATTCTCTTGATTATTATTTTATCTTTTGTGCAAGAGAAATCACTATTTACAGGGAGAAGAGAGTTAGGGGTGGTCTCGGTCTCCTCGATGTTGGAGCACTTTCTTTGGTAGTGGTGCAGTAGTTATTTGAGGCCATTTCAACTATCGCGCTTCCTTTTATTCTGTATCTCCGGAGATTTTGTTGTTTCTGATTGTATTTACTTGATAAAAGGAGTCTTATTGGATGTTTGACGGTTTTGGTTTGGCCAAAATTGTGTATGCGGGCTTATCCCTCAGCCAAGAATGAAAAGGTGCCTATCTAATGCCCTACTTTTTCGAGAGGTTTATGGTCAATCAGACATGATTCACTATGATACCACATGTAACTTATTCTTCAAGCCTTAAACTTGGTTATCTTGTTCTTTTCCTTTACGTGGACATCCTTTGTAATGTTCAAACTGTTTTCTCCGATTACATGTTGTGACATGTCAAATCACTTGTTTATATTTTAGCTTTTGGTTGTCATTGGCTGCTATGAATGCTCAAACATAGTTGCTACATATAAATTCTGAGATGTTACTCCTAAAAACATCCAAACTTCAATCATATACCTATAGCTGGTCAGCAACTGACTCTTTCTCTACCCTTTGTTTGTGCCCTACTTGTTTTGAGGCGAAAAAGTTTGTTTCACTTTGTCTTGAGAAGAAAATAATGTGGGATAGTATCAATATGGGACCAGTGAGTTAAGAGCTGCTGCAAAATGAAAGGAAGCTAATGTCCTGATTTAGGGTATTATTGAAAAATGGATTTGTACTTTTGGGATGACAAGTAGAAATATATTTGTAGAGGAATCTTAAAATCCTGGCTTTCGGATTCTTTACACACGTCAAGTGTCAACTTCCTGTAGGTTCGATTCAAAGAGTACTGTAATCACATGGACAACACCCCATATCCTAGGAAATCACCACCTCATCCCATATACATTCAAAATATAGAATATATATGCTAGCTCTGATGGTTTCCATTAGCTATAACATCTAATTCTTTCTAGAAGATCAAGTATGTATGATTATTTTCTTGTTACTTCTTTAGTTCTCCACTGTTTTCGTAATCCTTAATTTGAAATATAATCTTGTCAATGGTTGTTTGTAATCATCTGTCATTTCTTTGGGTTTTCTGCATCATACGCTCGTGTATACAGGAGGCATTTTTTAGAATTTTCTACTGAGACTGTGTCTTGCTAGTTTCTTGTGCTTAACCTATGAGACCCACATGCTTATTTTCTGCTTTCTTTTTCTATTTTCTGCTTACCTATGCGAATGCAACCCATGTAAAAGGGAACCGCTACAACTTATTAATAGAATTTCCTTCATCACATCCCATGTGATTGATACAGCCTCAATCACATGCCCATCTTTATTCGTCTCTTGTTACTGTGTCTGTCCCATCTTGTAATAAATTTGCCCTTCTGGTGGATGTGAAACTGGGTTGTATTGCAGCCAAAATCTGTCAATTGAATTGATGTTAATTCAATTGAACTGAATTGATGTTATTTCAATTGAACTTGGCGGTCTTGAAAAAGAATGTGCCCTGCAAAAATCAATTGAGTGTACTCAGAGGTCCAATGAGATAGTCTTGTTCAGACTGTATTAATAGTTCTGTTTAAACTTAACTAGTGAAGTCTTATTTCTTTTGAAGTTAGCTCTTAAAATGGAGAGGGGCGGTAAATCCCTTATCTCTTAATAAGTTTATCTTATTTGGATGAGATAGTGAGAAACTGTATTTTATTCATAACAGGTTTGCATGCAAGTGCACACTATTTTGAATCTTTTTATTATACTACTGTACCACGGCCACTATTAGTCTATCCACCATAATTTTTGTGTTGTGCCTATTGTATATTGGGTTTCATTAAGGTGCTCTGGAAAATAATTTACCATTAGATATCTATGCCCAACAAGATGCTGGCTTGTTTGGGTTCACCAATCCTGGAATCGAAATGTTCCTTGAGCTTTAGATGAATTAAATTGCTCTTACGATCTTTTTGGACAACGATACTATATTTAGTTTTGGGTTCCATATTAAAATGTCAATCTTGTCAAAAGGAGTATCTTATGCCCTAATATGTTAATTGTTATTTTCATGTCTAGGGGATGTGGTATTTTACCCTTCACATTGAGGAAACAATCAAAAATATTTTCAGGGTTAGGCTTCAAACTTAGCACGTGGATACACAAGGTGAATTCTCAATAGATGGTAGGCCCCGAGTTGGATTGTGATGGCGAAAATATCAGTGGCTAGCTCTCAAGGTGTTAGTGCTAACGTAAGGTGGTGGCCACTAACGCAGTGGAGAATTGGGATTTGATGGAATACAGGATCCTTCTTGGTATGAAGAAGAGGGGCTCATAGATTATTACTTGAGGATGGTAGATGTGAGGTGATACTTCACTTGAGGGATTTTTGTGAAAGTGTGTCCAAAATACGACATCGGCTAGACATGGGATGCAAAATTTTATAAGGGAATTGGGCTACTCCGTCTAATCGGTTAACCTTTGGGATGGAACCACAGGTCCGAATTGTAGTTCATAATTGAATAATAATTGTAAATACGTGTTGTTATCTCTCCTTCTTTTCTTTGTTTTCTTTTATTTTTTCTTCCGAATATTTGTGTATTCTTTTTCCTCTTTGTATTTAGTTCAGCTTGTCAACACATTTAATCATGGAACTTTGCATTCATCATCTGCATCTGGTTTTGTCTATTTCTAAATAAAAATCTTTTCGAAATGCCTGGTTGCATATGTTTTCTTTTTCTTTCCTTTCTTAGTACACAAGCAAACGTTGAATCGCC
Organism: Fraxinus cuspidata; assembly: GCA_903798385.1. NCBI lineage: Eukaryota > Viridiplantae > Streptophyta > Magnoliopsida > Lamiales > Oleaceae > Fraxinus > Fraxinus cuspidata. Next base: position 7,701 of record CAIGRP010024028.1, on the reverse strand, counting down.
TCTTCCATTTGAAGATATTATCCCGCAGAAATTGTTCAAGATTAAAAACATTAAATATATTCGAATAACCGTCTTTGCATTTCCTTTCTGTAGCCATTTGGGGAAAAATGGTTTCTTGATTTGTTGACATACTAGATGAAGGGATCGAGCAAGGATCACCAGGTACTAATCATTTCATATGTCTTGGTTAATTTTGGTTTCCATTTGGTGAGGTAAGGGCTAAATTTAGAGCATCATATCGTTGTATTACTGTACCATATAATTGTAATTCAATCACTTGTTTTGTTTTGCCATGTGTTATGTTTGGTGTAAATCGAATCGTTTCAATTACTTAGCCTATGTTTGGCTTATGTTTATGGACAATCAAGCCACTTTTTAATCTACACATTTTTAAGGATCTATAAATACTATCCACTTCTCCATCACTTATTTCTATATCTATTTATAATTGAATCCATTTATGGAATCATTTTGTAACTTGCTTATCGAGATAGATACGAACATGCATATACATGCTAGGGAGGTTTTTACTATGAAATCTAAATATGCTTGGGTTTATGTTTATGTTCATGTTCATCTCTTGCCTTAGAAATATCTCTCAAAGGTTTGATAATTATGAGTGTTGGCGGGTCTCTTTGTACGTGTTGTTCAAAAAGAAGACTCGAATGATTATTTGTTTGTTGGAATCAGAAGTAAAAATTTTGATGGCCCCCGTAAAACTTCTTTCGAGAAAATGGGCCAGACCGGGTCATTTCTTAAAAACATAGCTACTTTATTGTATCTTTTTTACTATTGCAGGTGGTAGTGTCTGCTGCAGGAGTGGTGCTTGTTAAATTGACCAAAGAAATAAAATACAACAAATCTTTAAAAAAATTTAAAATAATATTGTTTTTCTTTTCATTTGCCAAAAAAAAGGGAAAATTTAATATATTTTTTTTTATGTTTCTGATGCTATGTTACTTTATTTTATACTCTGCATTGTCAACTTCTTTTGAGCTTTGCTGGAAACAATCACGTCCTGCCTTCCCAACGGTCACATGCTCATCAAACGAACACAACTTTCGTTTGGAATCCAAACAAACTTGAATGTAAAGCAATCTTGACAGGGTCAAGTTGGGTTTTAGTTATGGATTAAATGCATAATCCATATTATTGAGAGTAATTAACATTGAGAAAACACTTGACTTAGTTCCTGTTTGGTTCCCTTTAATTTATTTTTCATATCTTATTTTCTATCACTTTCACACGATAAAATATTTTACATGTAAATTCAAAATTTATTTTTAACTATACATTCTTTAAAAAAAAATACTATTTAAAACTATTTTTTTTTAAATTTTAAGGTCACCAAAACAGGGGCTTAATGTGCTTCTCAACGTGATAGTTATGGGCACTTGGTGCTGTTATAGAGTTGCACTATCTAAAAAAATTACAATGTACTTTTGGTTCAATATTAGTTGAATTTCCAATTTGATCTGGATTGAAGTCTTGACTATGATCGATTTTTCTTATTGATTTCTAATTCATTTTGACTGAGGTTGAGTCGAGCAATGTTCAAACCTCTGAAGTCCTTTGCCCGATTCAGAAAAAAATTGAGCAACTGTTCGATCACATGCATATTATTTGAGAGCTTGTTTCGGAGAGATTTTATAAAAATCATTTTTCTCAAATCCATTTTAAAGCACGTTTTTATAGAATTCAAAACATTTTTCTACTTTTCAACTCTACGTTCTTTGTGAAAATTAGGAAAAATTGCAGTCACGATACCAAATTTTTCATTTTGGTGCAGGCTTAGTCTAAACCTTTATTAGTTGTACCACCCACATTATCGAACCTTTCAAAATTCGCACCAGAAGTCCAAATGGATGAAAATTTGTTATTTTGACCGTTAGTTGATTAAAGAATCGATTTTAATCATAGTTTTGACTAATTTTAAAAGGATAAAATGCTAACTTTACATATTTTCAACAAACAAACACAATTATAATATATTAAATAAAAAAAACAAAATTTAAACACAAAACAATCCACCACCATCCCCTTCTTTCCCATCCCCATCCCCCAAAACCACTGCAAGAGTCGTCGGCTCCATCACCATCCACCTAATGTAGACGACTAGCAAAAGCAGCAGGCGCCACTGCCGCCCCAACAAAGGTCGGCGACACCATCTCTTCCACCCGTTGCATGTTAACAGTTAGATTTTTCCCACCTTATTTTCTGCTCATTCATGGGGCAAAAGCTTTACAGTTCGAGGCCATCAACTTCAGAAAAAATAGGGACTTACAACAAAATTAATTGAAATTCCCCTAAAAAAATGATTACTTTAAGGGATTGGCTTGTGGATTCTCCTTCATACGTAAACAATCCTGAGTGCATTATTGAAGGTGAAATTCAAGTTACACAATCGAACAAGAGGGTGCATCTCTTGCAAATTGGAATGAAGTCTTAAAATTTATAGGTATTTGAAATCTCAATTTATGATTGAAATCTCGATTTCTAAAATCGCGGTCTCCAACTCCGGTAGTGGTGTAGGCAACTGAAGCATCATTTTTGGGTGTGTCCTAGAGTCTGCATCGGGTGGAAGAGATGGAGGCGAATCTGGGGAGGAGGTCAAGATGGGTTTTCCCATTCTAGGGGTAGGTGGGGAAAACCCATTTGTTAATTTGCAACAGGTGGAAGAGGTGTCGCCCGACATTGAGTGAGGTGGCGATGGTGCCTACCACTTCTGCTGTTCATCGAGTTGGGCGTATGGTGGTGGCACCGGAGGCTGCTGGTTGTTTTGAGGGAAGCGGGTTGGGGAAGAAGGATATGGTGGTGGGTTATTTTGTGTTTGATCTTTGTTTTTTATTTAAATATTGATATATTATAATTGTGTTTTTTGTTGAAAATATGTGAAGTCGCCGTTCCCATCATTTTAAGAGTAGTCAAAATTAATTCTCTAATCAACTAATAGTTTTTATCAAAGTTTTGGATCGAATTTGCTCCAAAACGAAATGTTTGGTACCGTGCCCGTAATTCTCCATGAAAAATTATTTTTCACTTGAAAGTCAGTCAAACAAGCTCTGGAAAGGGAATAGCCTTTAAACAATGTATTTTCCATGCGTACAAGCCTACTCGAGCCCCCATCTCCAGCATCTCCGACCAAGTAAAAGTTTCCCTTGAACTCGTACTAATTGAATCTTGAGTCGAGTTTTCTCATAGTGGCAAACGAAGATACTTGGTGCAGAGGTAAAGTAGCTTAGTTTTTTAAATGCTAATCATCCACCCTACAAAATGCAACACTATCAACCATGTTATTCGTACAACTAGTTTGAAACGTGTGAATTGGCAAGGATTTTGGCCGTTGATTTGAAAAACTGTTTTTCAAATCAGTGAATCTTTATACATCCGCAATACTATAGCTTAAAATCACGGGCATGCATCAATAAACCTAATAGATCGAAAGGTTAACATTAACAGGTAAACATAATCACAGAAAGCTCTAAATTTTTCAAAGATTAAAAAAGGGTCATTTAAGATCACGGATTTTTATACAATCAGCAACCCCCAAATTCCGAATAACTCTTCTATCTAAACCAGAGTTCGTCTTACCAATGTCTTAGTCGAGCTTCAAAGATTCACTAGTTTGCACACTGTGATGGTAACCTCGGGTGGTTGTGTTCACCTTCATAAGTGACTATTAGCATTGAAGGTTCTTCCAAGCATCTCTCCACATGTTTCCTTGCGGGACATCCTCTTATGCTACTGCATTTATAGTAACCTCTGCAGAAATGAATAATGAACTCAGTGCGACCGTGAAATTTAAGAAGTTCGAGCTACTTTGAACTAAATAAGAACTACAAATTCCAAAATCCAACGTCGTGCACCAGAAAATCAAACAATATTGAGGATGACAAGAAATCGGCAAATCTAACAGAAAAATGTTACCTTCTGATTTTAGGTCGATAACAATGCAGGTTTATATTACTAATCCATAACTGAACCCATATTCTTGCAATAAAAACGAGTCAAAAATCTCCATGAATTTGACTCATCCCAACCGCACCCACAGCCGCTCCGCTCCCCAAGAAAAGAAAGCTAGCAAACAACTAAAATAAGGAAAACTGATAAAACAGAGCTCTACCAATCCAAGCAAGTCTTGCTTGCTAGTTGCTAGAAGGACTGCGTGTTACTGTCACTCAATAATAGTCGAGGTGTTCTTGCGAGTAATTAGTGGCAAGTTGAGGTTACTGATACCTGGGATGAGGAGAACCCTTAATTGGCTTCTGGCCATATTTTCTCCAGGAATACTCGTCCTGTGGTATATCAGCTAGCTTGTTGCTTATGGCAGGTACTTTGATAGATCTTTTTACCCTGTGCTTCCTGTTAGAGATTAGCAAAAAGCAATGAAAAAGAAGAAGTTGTAAGATATACCATGCCGAGCTATGATACGGTGGATTAGAATAAATAAAAAGCTAAAAATTAGCACCTCTTCTTCGAGCAGTGGCATCTGCCACTGCTTCCACATTTCACACTTCCATCTTCTCCCTTACCCGAGCACCTTCTCTTGTGTTGATATGAGCTCTGATCCGCTGATCGAGCTGCCCCAATTAAATGAAAGGCATTTCCATCCAAATTAGCCACACTCCCGTCCATACTCAACGAAGAGATAAAGGACCTAGTTGACGACATGGTGGGGGTGCAGGTCGAGCTATCAAAATTCAGACTAATGCCACTATTACTACGCCGATACATCATTTCAGCTTGCTGTTTCAACTTTTGCTGCTGAAGTTGGAGAAAATGATAATTCGGTATCGGTGTCTTTTGAGCAAGTTGAAGGGTGGTTTTTCCACGCGAGCTCAAATCCGAAGAAGGGTTTCCCGTTGTGAGAACACTCCGGATATTGGATCCCGTTTCTTGAAGTGGGTTCGTATCGACAGAATTGATTTGAAGGATCGGATGGCGTTTCGGTTGATCATCCACTCTGCATATTGGGTTTTCTAGAAATATGTTTTTGGGGAAAGGGCCTTGAATTTTCTTGATTTTCCTCACTCTTGCATGACCACAACTAGAATTAAGAAGAGATACAACTTTCTTGAACTTATTTACAGCCTCCCCTGTTTGCTCAACTAAATTCCTAAACTGATTCTGATCCTGGGGTTGAACCAAAAGACTAAGCACTCTATGGCAACTCTCCACAGCTGCACTATTTGCCTTTTCAACTTCCTCCATCAACACATTCAACAGCTCCCCCAAAAAGCTAAAAATGTAAACTAAAAAAAAGAGAGGCTAAAAACCCATGATTCCAATACCCAGAAACATCAAATTCAAAGATAAAAAAAACCTCCAACTTTACTCATTCAATAGATCTTCAACTCTCCATAAGAGGCAAAATCCAAAGAACCCAACTTAAAATCCCCATTTTAGCAAGATATTCTAGCAAAAACACAAGATCATGATATTCAATAGGGCAATGTGAAGATCAATCAAAAATAAGAAAAACTCATGTAAAATCAAATGCTAAACTTGAATTTGTGAAAGGGAAAAAAAATAATCGATACACAGAAGAAAGGAAAAAAAAGTCTCAAATGACGACCATTCGAGTTCTTGGTTTGCTGTCAAACCCTAGATTCTTTCAATCTCCACAAGAGAGAGAGAGAGAGAGAGAGAAGAATATGGATTGAAAAGTGTGAAAGATAAGACTTTGCTTTGCCTTAGCGGAAAATTCACACACCCAAACAAATACAAAGATGAAATCTTTAGAATAATATATATAAATACTAGTTTACAACTACTTCTTCAAATTATTAGTATATATATTATTTTAGAGAGAGAAAGTACATTAGGTGGGAGGCGCATTAAAAATTAACCTGCGCACCAGCAGAGAAACTGAGCAACGAAACTGCCGTCTACGTCACATATTTCAAACTGGGCCCCACTTTAGACTTGGTTATTCTTTCTGCTTTTTATTTTTTTATTTTTTTTTGTAATAGTATTTGCTTACTACTTATTTTTTCATTGGCTTTCGCTTATTCCAATATAGGAATTGTGTCTTGTCCTTTTGCTTCCAAAGAGCATCTACAGTTCTACTTACGACTTAAGGTGTGTTTGATTCACATTATTTTGGAAGAATGTATTTTGAAATAGTAGATTGATGAATAATTTGTGGTTAAAAAGAAGGAAAAGTTATTGATGTGATTAAAAATATTATTTTATTGGAAAATGTGCAGTTGAAAATGAGTAGAAGAATGAAAATTAAAATTTTAATGGGTACCAAACAGGGTATTAGTCGAACTTGTATTTTACGTTAAACGAAATATATCATTTTAAAAATTATTACATAGCTTTTTCCGTTAATTTTTTTTCTAATTTTTTTAAAAAAAATTAGAGCCGAGGTCTCCAATTGGTCTCAGCTTTTTATTTTTAGCCATATTTAAATTAAATTTTACTATTTGTACATCAAATTTGTACATAAGAAATTGCGTAATATGATGTGGATGAAAAAGTTGAGTGCGTTTTAAATTAACAAATATAGAATGTCATTATGTAACCCCTGATATACGCGAACCAATGTTCTTTAAATTAAATTCTCGCGAAGCTTTGTGTCCAAGAAGTATATTGAAGTAAGAGTAATTCTATCATGTACGTTATCATTTACAGATTCATGATATAATAACGTATTAAAATTTAACAGATTTTCTTTTTTCATTTTTTTCTTTCTCCCTTCCAAATTGTTTTTTTTTTTCTCTCTCTATACGTCAATTTGTAAAAAGTCAAAAATTACCGTTCAAAAGAGAGATGATAATGCAGAAAAAAAAAAGCTTTTAGTAAATTAACAATAATGTAATATTTGAATTTGTATTGTTTTGGGCTTTTAGCTGTTGTCTTTTTTTGAATTTCTTTTTTAATTTCATGCCCTTCGGCGTAAGTTATGAAAATGTTAGTCAAAAGTGGGACCCAAAGAGCATTAAATATAGCCGTTATAAGAAATGAACCGGTGGGTCCTTGCAACGTGTAAAACGCACTGGGGAAAAGCATACACGTAGAACAAAGTCTGATTCATTTGCCACTCTCAGCGTGTTAACGTGCGCCTGGGGGCGAATAGGGTGTTAGGTTAAAGCCTGACGAAACTGGGGTCTTGTTAGGAAATTCCGTTGACTTAAGAAAGCACGCCTCCTTCTATCTTGATTAAGATCACGTTTGGCAAAGCTTATACTTATTTATAAGCTTATTGTCTTACATTATTTAAAAACTTTTTCGTTCTACGTACTCATTTTTAACTACATTCACACAATAAAATATTATACATATAAATCCAAAATTTTCCCTTTTTTAGTCAAACATACTACGAAATATCACTATTTAAAACAATATTTATCCAAAAAATGACCACCAAACAGGAGTTACAACTTTAATTTTATTTAAACACGTCGTAAGATTCATAATTTTTACACACTATAATACGGCTATAAAATCCACAATTTATAATTAAATAAAGACTTCACCAAACACACGTCACACACCGTGACAAAACTAGAACTCGTATTAACCCCTGTTTGATAACAATAATTTCAAAACTCTTTAATTTTCTTATTCATTTTTAATCACATATTTATACAATAAAATATTTTGTACGCGAATTCAAAATGTTTCCTTACTTTTTAATCATACATATTCCAAAAAATCACTTTGCAAAAATTTATTTTCTCAAAATAATGACCA
>CAIGRP010024017.1:0-10182 GCA_903798385.1 Fraxinus cuspidata | reverse complement strand
AAAAATGAATTTTCTTTCTATCTCCAATTAGTGTTTTTTTTTTTGCCTCCTTGTAAAGAATATTTATATGTTCATATTTAATCGCTTTCAACAATGTGAAATGGATTTCATCAGTAAGATTTAAGAAAAAATTGATCATTAAACATCATTAGCTAAATTATGGACTGAATTCCATATATTTTTGAAAATTAACTAAGATGATAAATGGAATCACGTCATCCTCCATATTGACTATCTAAATATTATTTGTATATAATATATTTGATATATATACTAAATGATTGCATGATGTTCGCAACCTGAAGTTTGTAAAATTATTATTCAAATTTCAACTAACACTTATTAAAATATTAAAATTTTTTACTTCGCTATTAATTTTGGGACAGTGTAAGTATGCACCCAAATTCGAAGAAAAAATAAATAGAGACCAAAAGCATACGTTTTAATATAGAATGAAATGATAAGTGAGATGCAATGAAATTGAATTGTTCGGATCGAAATGTGTAGATGTCAAAGCCAGAGATCTAAAATGTAGTTTTTGCATTAGAAAACTGACATTCTGAGGAAAATAAAAAGAGCTAATATGGACACAGTTTGCCAGGTTGGTTTGAACTCTTTTATCATTTGGATTAAAGTACAAGTTTGGTTTCTTGATTCCAACGTAAAGTAAATGTATTTGGGTGTAAGAAAAGGGCAGTGACAGTCCATCTACAAATCATATGATGCAAAAACACTCATCATTTCATTTCGCAACTTCCAACGTGCTGCCTGCCTGTGTTCGGATTCTATTGAAATCACCGCCAAACTCATCATCCACGTGAATCATTTTCATTTTATTTTTTTTATCTAATCTTTTCCATTTTACACTATTTATGGGGGTTTTATTAATATTATTGAGGAAAAAATTTATTTTAAATTGTGATATGATGAAAAATATGTGGTTAAAAAAAGTAAGAAAAAATTATTGATGTGATGAAAACTATTATTGAAAAATGTGTTGTTGAAAATGAGTTTTAAAATAACGCAATTTGAAAGAATGTGAGTCAAACATGTAATGCAATTTGAAAGAATGTGAGTCAAACATGGATTTAGTTCCTTTGTCATGTTGTTCGATGAATATTATAAATTTATTTGAATTTCATTAAATAATATGATAGTACGTCAACGTCACATAAATTGATATTTAATATTAGTGAGACTAATTAGTTTTACCTATGAAGTATCGACGCGGACACGTGTGTTCGATATGCGATTTTTTCAAAAAAAATACTGACACCATATCTCATCAACACATTGATTAGATTTTTAAAAATTTTCATTTGTATAGCATAAATTTAATTTTATACTCGTTAATAATTTTTATGTTGAAACATTTTAATATATGGGTACTTATTTGTTATTTAATAATAATAATTTTGAATTAAAAATATATATAATATTTTGTATAAAAATGACCATGACTGAGTGTTGGTATCCGACACGATCGAACACGTACGACAGAATTTTACTATTGCTCTTGAAGTGTCCGTGTGACGGAATTTTACTATTGGTCTTATTATTTGCTTAAGATACGACTCTTGATGAAATTTTGTTGGAAATGAAGCTATAAAATGACGCATGTTTATAGTAATACTATAATTTTTCAGCTAAAAGAATTGAGACCAAGATCTTTTGATGATAAAGTCGAGCAAACTTTTTAAATACTATACAAAAGTCGCATTGTGATATAAATGATAATATGCGTTGTGTATTGAGATTACATCCAATCTCTACTCATAAGTAGTTTATATACTCATAATAGACTTGATAATTCTCTTGCCAGAAAGGGAAGTTTTTATCTTGCCGAATAGGGGCACGAGATAAATTTTAACAATTAAGTATGATATTTATAAAAAAGGTAATGTTATTTAACATCATTGGTGTCAGCAACAGTCTAAATTACAATCAAATGATATTAAAATAATATATTTACTCAAATGTAATATCAAATGAGCTTTTCTTTTCATTTTTTTTCTTGGAGATTTATTTGTTTTTCTTTGGGTGTTTTTTATATGCACAGGAGGGAGAGAGATTTGAATAAATAATGTGACATGAATAAACACATGATAAGTATACATTTAGTGATAATGTGACACAAATAAAAACTTGAGTAAATGAAATTAGATTTGCTTTAGAAATAAACCGAAAAAAGTCTTAAAACACTAATTTTTGTTAGAAATTAACCTTTATTCCACAAATCATTTACAAAGGCAGGCCAGTCAATCTACAGTCACAGTGAAAGACTAGGCAAGAAATCAGTGTGAGAATGCTAAATGAAAACTTGAAACATAAAAACATAGTACTTTATTTGTACATGGTTATATAAATTTTCCTACATAAAATTTTCACAATCAGAAACCTCCTTCAAGCTCCTACCATCTCAACCGAAGAATCTGTGATTTGCAGAGGTTCGACTTGATGCTTTCCGTGCTTAGGTTGATGCTGCGACCAATGTGTGTGGGCAGCTAGGACTCGATTCAACAACTCCTGTGGCACAGGCTCTCCCCTACGTTGCTGAGGGGATATGCTTGCAGTATGAACTAGGGTCTTCCATTTATCCTTTAAACCAACCAAAAACCCATATTAGAGACGCAAAGGGATGATTATTGAGTCACTAATCGAATAATTAAAATACTATTAACCTAATCCATCCCATGTGATTGATCACTGGTTTCTCATGCAATCATTTAGCACTCTACCAATATTATAAGCCTAGAGCATGTGGAGTGGTCCTAGGATGATGACATCTTAGCCAAACATAAAAATATTCAGACATTTTAAAAAGAAAGGCACCAATTATAAAAGACCAAAATGTATTATTTAAGACACGAGGTCTCGATAAAGATACCAAGTAATTAAAAAGTAGATTACTGATATACCTTCAAGTCCACATAAGTTCTATGATCTGCATCCTCAAATGCGCGCATTTTAACATTACGCCACCTGCAAAATTAAAATTTAATCAGAATTTCAAATTCCTTGATTGAGGAACAAATCTTAATTATGTTCACCCCTATACCATAAATATTTATATATCACAAACCTTCCAGTTCCCAGTTTTTCAACTGCTTCAACCAGGGCTTCCACTTCAGCCACAGAGAAGGGTCTCCTAGTCCTACGTTGTGAAAGTTCATTATGTTTACGTTTGGAGTTAAAGGGAACTACTGCAAGTGCCTCCATATTTGTTGGAGGGACTGGAACCAAGGCCTTGGAGTCGGGCAATGCTTCATCTTTTAATGCATCGGTAGGGACATTTGGGGAGGGCTTTAACTCATGGTTACTACCAATATCATTGTCCAACTTCATAACTAGACGAGGATCAAGTGAGGCCTTTGAAATGCCCAAATCAAAATATGGACTGGCTGGAGACCTGAAAATTAAGATACATGATTAGTAGGACATTGTCATGCTTTCATAAGATATCATATGTGGAATATGTGTTTTTCTAACTTATCCAAAAATGAGCTCATTGAGAGGAAAATAATATTTGTTCCTATTCTTCCATTATTTTATTGTTATATTCAATAATTGAGAAGCAAGCCATGGATTTTTGAAATTAGAATGATTTCATTAAAAAAAAAAAAAAAAGGTTTATGAATTTTATATGACGATTAAATATTCCTATGGAAGCTAAGCAAAGCACATCCGTAGGAACAGCAAAATTTCTAAAATAACAAAATCATACATTCCTCTGGCTTGTTAGTTTGACACCCCACCCCCACACCCCCCAAAAAAGGCTAAAAACATTACCATACCTGGATGATTGTAGATCTGCATTACATTGTAATACCAGAGGAAGATCTTTTGGAGTCCTCGGTCCAGAAACATGTGTAGAACTTGGCTCCAATGCAAAACCAAGTGTATCGAGGTTGCTGCTTTGAGAAATTCCAGCCTGCCGTAGAGTTCTACTGTCGTCTCTAACCTTCTTCCCTTGAAGAACTACCCCAACTTGTAGTCCACTTCGAAGAATAGCAGTGACTGCCTCCATCACCATCGTCTGTGGAAAGAACAAGGTTAGAAACCAGCAGACTAAACATTAATAAAGGGATTTGCTTCGCAAATTTCATCAAAGAAATGAAATTCAAGAACTGGGGTTATTTCTAAATGCACGTTATTTACAAGTAATAGGTAAAGCCAAGAGAATTGGATCTAAAGATAAGAATGCATGTCTAGAAAATCAGGAAAAAAGCTTGAATTTCAGATATGTTGTATTAAATGAAAACAACAATGAAAGTATGCAAACCTTCAGAGAACCAACGGTTGCAGTTTCAGGAACCTCAATTTGAAGTTCTGGCACCCTAAATGACTTGATGTTGAATTTCACTGGTGAGGGTAAAACACGTGTTAGAACTTCTTCAAACAAAAATACAGGGAAAGATGAAAAGTCAAGTATATAATCCATAATGAAAATCTGGTACCCTTGGAGTCCTTTGATTTTTGATGAGCTTTAACTGAAGCTGACACTCCATTTTCTGCAAGAAAATAAGAACAGTTATATTGGAAGACTGCATAACAATAGAACTTCCAAATCCAGACGGGATAAAGGACCTTTATGCAGGATTGTAGCTGAGCTACTCTTATCTCCCGTCATCTCCTTTTCAGGTAAATTAGAGACACTTTCGCTGCTGGCCTCTTGGTCGTATGCAACTTCAAAGCAGTGATCGAACAATTTCCTTTTCTTAATTATGGCCCAATGACATCTATCTCTTTTGCAAATGTTTTTCCTGTATCGGTAAAAGGATTTCATTCCCTCACCTGAGAACAAAATTCACGAAGGAGAAATTGGATAATCAGCTACATAATGAGGATAGTTTACGAAAATACAGAAATTCAAACTTATAAGAGACAATTTTTTTTTCTAAAACCACTTACTGGAGTTATAAAATTCACGATCTTTGAATTTTGGAGCTACTTTCCTGTATTTAGATGTCAGCATCTTCCTCGTTCTATGGTATGCATTGCATGGTTGTAGCCTAAAGGGCCTCATCTTGGTGCTTTTGCACCCAAAAGAATTTTCGTCATCATCCCTAATACCTAACTTTACATCATTCCTGTGCTTTTGCAACGGAGCATCAGGAATAGGGTCCCTATACAAGGACAACTGTACACTACTCTCTGAGTTAACCAGTAAATTAGTATTCACACATTTCTCGATTGGATCCTTTACACCGGATGTGTTAGCCATGGTTAAGTCGCCTACCTGTTCTCTTTCATCCACTAACTGTTCTGGTCCATCGTCCATTTTAGGGTCATAAATATCACCAACATCATCCGAGCGTCCCTCTACTTTACAAGGGAAAGTTCCATCTGAACTTCTGTCCTTGCACATTTCCAGCTTCATATCATAATCAACTTTTGTACGCAAATCGCGACTTGCAAGTGCAGAAGTGCGTTCCAAGAGATAATCATTTTCTGCTTGTGGGAGTCCCTTGCCATTTGATAAATTATTGCGATCTTGAATAGAAATTTCTGGAACAAATGCACTCTCGACACAACTTCCCTGGTCAAAGTACTTGAATTTCAGAGCTTTATCATTTTCAGGTAGCCTCGTCATATTACCATCTTGGTAAAAGCCAGGATGCACCTTCCCTTCGGCTGCATTACTTGACGTGGAGCTTTCACTCTCCTGTAGCAACTTGCCAGCTACAGCTGCAAGTAATTCAAATGCAGAAATTGTGCTGTCTTCCACCAATTTCTTTCGTGGGCTTCTCCTCTGGGAAGAAATACGAAGCTGAGATGCTCGGGATTCGGGAACATACTGAGTACTATGAATAGTAGAAAAAAATATAGCTTAAAAACAAAAGCACATGCTCACCCTAATTGATCTAGGTGCTCTGGGAATAACCGGGATTCTGTCGCCACTGAATCCATAATCCTGCCTCTTCTTTGACACCATGACTCAGGCAGCATGCCACGAAAAGATCATCAAATACCGTGGTGTAATGTTATGAAATCACCCTCAATCTATAAAATATTCCACAAGCATTTTATCAATTAACAGAAAAATGGGAACATGCACATTGCAAAGCTTCCCAGAAATAATCAGAAAATCAAGACAGGTGGTGGAGTGAAATCTAGAAACCAAAAAGTATGATTGCTTCAGTAGGGCGAAATCTATAAAAACCAATGACTGAAAACAAGAAAGTAAAAGATGATCTAGAAATGGATCTATAATTGAAATAAAGCCTTTCCAGTCTCTAATGCACCAAACTTGAAATGAACCGGATTTTTTCTTCTCTATTTGAGACCTCCTTATTCATCAAAAAATAGATTTATCCCAAACACATATAGATAACAATTCATCAAAATTATGCCTAGGTTAGACAACTGCATTTCAATTGAAAACTAAGAACAGAAGTCATGAACATATAATTGATCATAGATCTTAACAATAAGAAGATTTTAAACTAATACCCTACGAAAATAATCAAATGATTCACCAGAAAATCAAGTCAAAATGGAGCTTAATAGTCCGGATTAATTTACTGCGTAAAATTCTTGCACGTGGCAGAACGTTATTTAACAAAACCTTCAATAGAATGGAAACAGGATACGATTGTTAAAAAAAAGACTTCAAATTCGTCAGATCCAGTAATATGATCCTGGCTCTCATCAACTGAAATTCAGATCGCTGGAATTTTCATCAAATGTAAGAAATACAAACGTAGGGATTTAAAAGGAAAAATCTAGCGGAAACCAAAAAAATAAACAAAAAATCAAATTCCAAATTAACTGTTCAGTTTATCCAAAGAAGAACTTTCATTTCGAATTTAACCCAAGCAATCGAACGAAATAAGAGAATTTTAAAGATTCCGATCAGATCTCTGCAGGATCAACTTCAATTTCACCAAAAACCAAAAAGAAAAAATTGCCCGATTTCCATAATTCAACCCGCTGATCAAATCAACACTTCAAGAATAATTCTAAAACTTCAAATCTAATCAAGAAAAGGAACAATTAAATAAATAGATTATTACCTGACGATTGATCGATTTGACGAGAAATATATGCGCTTGCTTGTATTTCTTTGCTGCTGCTGTACAGATTCTGAGAATTACGAATTTACGTAACGCAAATGAACAATTCCATGGAAAGAAAAGATATAAAAATGATCGGGACAACAGTTTTATAAGTAAATGAAAAAAAATAAAAAAGAGAGTTTTTATAGTTATTAAACCTCTGGGTTTGGGAAAACTAACCAACCAACCAAAAGCAAAACCGTGCTAAACCCCGATCTGTATATATTGTTTTATACGGTTGACCCCCACAACCGAACCAGCCGGTAAAGGGGCAAAATTGTCCGGTTAAACATTGCCAACCTGTGGCCACCCCTTCTTATTCTCTAATCTTACGGGTTTTGTGGGTAGGAATTAGGGAGAGGTGGTGTGGAGAGGACAGTTGGACCACTTCCTAACTATTCTCAAACTATTTACAACCACCACTATGTCTATCTATCTATCTCGTAGATAGAATGTGCCACGTGGCACCTTGGGTTATATTACGTCATTTGTTCGATCGATAAAGAAGTTACCCTTTATGTAACGAACTTTGTAAGAGTAGTTCGTGTCGAATTTTTTTATCGTTTAATTTTAGTTGATCAAAGTAATCGATATTTTACATTTGTGCAATATTGTTTGATAAAAAATCCATAAACTTCTTTAGTACCATTAACGATCTCATGCGTCTCGATCGATGCATATATTATGTTAGGTAAGGAGTAATAACAAATCTTAGTTAAATACGGTATATCTTAACATTAATTTATCGTACCAATTACTAATTAAGTCTATTCAAACATGAAACTTAACTATACAAATAGTTTATGTAAAACTTTCATGCTGACTATGAGAAGAATTTCTTATCTCGAATTTCCGAGTCAAATCAATCCTAAAAGAATATGGGATGAAGAAAAGAGTAAGCAAATTGTTATATTTAATTATTTATAGAGTTCATTAGCAATGTTTGGTTGAATAATTTTATCCGATAAGAGTCACATTAATTAATGGTGTGTTTGAACCACATTATTTTGAAAGAATGTATTCTGGAATAGTATATTAATGGAGAATGCGTGGTTGAAAAAGAAGGAAAATTTATTGATGTGATGGAAAATATTATTTTATTGAAGAATGTGTGATTGAAAAATGAGTAGAAAAATAATAATGAAAAAAATAATGTGGATCAAACATGAGCTTAGAATTTTGTGTACCAAACAGGGGCTAAAATATTATTCACCATTTTTTGGTTGACTTACTTTTTTTGTTTTAAAATAAAAATCATGAACACTCATATTTAGGTTGTAGGCAGTTCGGTGTATGCAAAGCTCCCTTTTGCAGTTTTATAAAATATAAAATTAGAGAATTGTGTACTATTTAACCAAAGTTATCTTAATACAACCAGTAGACACTCGTTTGGTTCAAAAGATTTCACTTGCCAAATTCAAATATAAAGAAGTGTTGATTATATTGAGAAATAAAAAAGATGAGAATAAAGATATAATAGATTACTTATATCTTCAAAATGTTTATGTCGATGTGTCTATACGTATATGTTCTACTTTTTTGACAGGTCTGTGTCAAATTCGTAATATATTAAATTTTTTTTATCTTTACTGATAAAAATCATTTATTTTAAAATTTAATTTTATTCTTAAGCCATTGTTTGGTTCAGTTAAGACTAAAATTTAAGTCAAAATCAATAATTAATTTTAACAACATATTCTAATAATTTTTATCAAAATTTATATTAAAAAAATTTAATTTTTATGTAAGCCAAACAAGACTAAATGTATGATTGAATTTTTGAATATGTTTAAAAGTCAATTTTCTAAAATATAAGTTAAACTTAAAAGTCAAATCACCTTTTTTTTTTTTCATTTATTGTGAATTTTACTATATATTTGTTTGGACTTTGAATTCCGAGGAGACGCTACGTAGTTGACTTTTCAAATTGACTCACTTTTTATTTTTTATTGTAATTAACACGTTTAACCTTTAAGGAAGTTATAATAACCGGCGTGAGCTTGAGGAGATAATGATTTTCTTAGACATTGTTTTTCAACGAGGGCCAAGATAAATTATTCTAGCTATTTTCTATATCAAGAGTGGACCATTTTAAGATATTTTATGATTAATTACTTTTTTTTTCTTGGGAGCATATCTTTGTGTTTTCGATGAGGGATAAAAAATTTCAGTAAATTTTAATAAAAGATGATGAAATGTGTGATTAAAAAGTTGATTAAATTTTCGAATCTCATGAAATGTGTAATTAAAAATAAAATTTTTAAAAAATGAGGGCTAGAAAGGGATGTATTGTCGTGCTCAAAGTTGAAAATCATACACATTTTAAAAAAAAAGAAAAAGAGAAAAATAAATTAAATATTGTTTTATGTTAAATCTAATTAAAAATATCGAACACGTCGAAGTTAGAACTCCAATAGAAACATTTTAACTTATGTGCCACTGTTAAAACTATTTTCCATACTTCGAATTAGTAAGAGGTAATGAGGTATCGTATATCTATTTAATTATATAAAATTTAACAAATCAAATATATTTTAACGATAACATGGTTCTTCCTCTTACAATTTTTTATATTTTTTTGTACCCTAAATCTCACTGTAAAATAAAAGAATAAGAAAAAAACTTAAAAAAAAAAATAATAATAAAAAAAATTTCAACAGCCTACTACGAAGCCAATGGAGCCCGTGTAAGCCCCTCCCCGGAGTAATTAGCAAGTTGTGCAGTAGTCACTTCATTTCCCTTTTCGACTATTATTATTTTAAAAATTTTTAATTCTCATACTCATTTTCAATTACACGTTTAAACAATAAAATATTTTTTTACGTATTCTCAAAAAAAAATTCCTATTTTTTAACTGATTTTTCTAAAGGTACATTTTTTTTAACGGAATTAATACAGTGAGAGTTGTTTCCCTATATTAATGTTGATACAAAATTTGTATATGTAGCAAAATTCTTTTTAACTACACGTTCAAAAAAACACTTTTCAAAAATCTATTTTTTCAAAATAATGGACACCAAATTGGGGCTAAATTACATATAAATATTCTCTAGTACATAATTTTTGTTCAAAAATATATTTATCACTCACTTATTTTCAATTACACATTATCTAATAAAATAAT
>CAIGRP010024007.1:0-15116 GCA_903798385.1 Fraxinus cuspidata | reverse complement strand
GTTCAAGTTGGTCGATCAATCCTTCATTTTTTTCTCCCGCCTCCAGACATCTTGTACACTCAAATATTTTTTATCCATACATTTTGAAAGACTCATAAATGCTATTCATTTATTCATTTTTATATATTTATATTTTAAATCATTTACAAACACTTTCCAAACATTCTTGTTTCTATCATTTGTATTATTTTTCTTATGTGCATTGAGTAGGAACTTTTCATTCTAATTAGAATGTTTAAAAAAACTATCTTTAAAAAAATTAATAGGACAAAACCTATGTTCAAATCTTGTAATAATTCGATCTAAAGCGAGTCTACCTCCACCCAAATTTTCTTCTTTGAATTGGCTAAGTAATTCCAACAAGTAGAACTTTGTTGTGAAAAATTTCTCAATATGAGTAATCTCATGTTAGACTTAATTTTCTATGTCCTTTTAACACGAATCATCATTGACCTATAAGTCTTCTCTATGGAAAAAAATTGTAAATTTAGTCTGAAAATGAAGGACATAACTAGTATTAAATTTTTACCTTGATTTTACAATTACAAATGTCCTCAGTTTTCAATGAAAATGAGTCATATAATTGTCAAATTATCTCATTCCTGTACGAAGTATAAAATAATTTGGCAAAAATGATATCTAAGGTAGCCTCCGTTTGGATAAATTATAAATGTTTTACAAATGGATTGTGGTTAAAAATGATGGATTCATTGAAATATATACAAAATGAAGTTTGATTAATTTTTAAAATCATTTACAATTTATTGAAATCGTTATCCATAGATGTATAATAAGGTCCTCAATCAAAATTTTTTGACATGCCAATTCTTAACCTTCGATTTTAGTTAGTGTGAATGTCTTGCTAATATATAGATTCTGTGCAAAATCGTCATTTAATTCTCATGTGACACACATGTCAATCGTCATAATAATTTGAGTTAAAAAGACAATTTTATCCTCACATTTATTTCAAACAAAATAATTAAATAAGAAAACAAAATAATCCCTCCCCACATCGATCACCCCAAATGATGAATAAGTGAGTAATACTTGTAAATTTCATGAAATGTATAATTAAAAAGCAATTTGACCGATTATAAATAATTTATAAATATTATTCAAATATGGACTAAGGTAAATTTCTTCCCGACTACAAAACTCACAAAACAAAGGAAATGAATTTTAAAACATTCAAATTTCAAAGGTTGCCAAAGTAATCCAAAAGCTGAACTTTCTACAAAAACAAGTAATCATAACTTTCATTCAATTTCCATATCATTCATTGAACTAATATGGCATTTTAGTGTCCACATTCATTCATTCATTCACTCTCTTTTCTTTTTATTCTAATTCATCGTAGAATGCACTGTCAGTGCCATTTCTTTGTAAATTATGAAGCATTTCTCATAATAAAGATATCTACTATTTCTATTTTGTAACAACCAATCGAGATAAAGTTGACTTCTGGATTTGAGGTCTAAAGAAAATAATTCTACTCTTTAAATTTTTGCTATATGGTGGAGGACTTATCCTTTATATTAATTTATTTCTATATCTGCTTCTCTCATTATTTTGTAGACGTTTTTTTTTTTAAAAAAAAAACCTGAAATTCACAAAATATCAAGTGGAAGTTTTTCAACCTCTTTACACATCGATGGAAGGTTTGACACCATCACTAATAATTCAGTGAAGATCAAAGAGAGAAGTTTGATCTTACCTCGAGAGCTACATGAAGATGACAAATGTCTGCTCTACTTGATTAGACAAGTCTATATATATAAAAAAAAATTACAAATTTTATCACACAGTTTTTCTTTTTTAATCATATCTTGTCCTATCAATTAACACTTGAGAGTGGTACATTTTTATGTCCTACCCATATGTACCTTCTCTTCAAATTTTCAACTCCTTGTTATTTGAAGAAATCTTCATTTTCACCAGAACAAAATCACCTCCATGTTCCCTGCCCTTCCTTTTTGTGCTTGTACTTTCCCTAATCCCCTTCAATGCATATGATATAAAAGGTTAAATTATATGTTTTGCCTTTGCCCTAAACATTTTTTAAAGACTTTATCCCTAATTAATGCAATTTGTCCCTACCAACAGTTTGTCACTAATTAATGCAAGTTGTGAAATTGTTAAGCTTGGCAAAAAATGTAATTTGCTTAAATGTGACGGGCATCGTTCACTTACATGTGATAGAGCTTGTACCCACATATCACATCACTATCATGTATTCACGATCCATTGCTTTTCTTGACACTTTATAGAACTTAAAGGCCTCTCAGCTCATATTGCTAAGACTTTGGCACATCAATCGTGCTCGAGTCATAGCTGAGCTTGATAAATTATTACATTATAAATGAGAAATTATTTCCTCTTTGTTCCTCCTGGGACATTCTTCCTTAAAAGAAAAGGGCAATTTAGATAATTATTTCAATTAATCTTGATCTACCTAATACTAATTCATGATACAATATTAGCATTGTCATAAATGTTAACCAACTCATTAATTAAGCAAGGAGGCCATTGATTAAGACCATGAACTAGGATTATAATCATGTCTCCAACAATGTTCTTCATCACTGGATGAAGTTGATAAAATATTAGAAAAATATAAATATCACTTTATAAAGATAATGGGTTATGCCACTTTGCCAAAATGAATTGACAGATGCAGTGATAGATGAAGTGGTAGCAGAAGATGATTAGATAGAAAAACTGATATGTTTTAAACAATCCATTGATAGAATACTATGTAACATTATGTCAACTTTTCTATCAAACTTTTTTAGTACCGTAGCATCATTCAAAGATAATTTATCAAGAAGGTAGTTTCCAATTTGAATCTTCATAGACAAAATTCAAAGATTATATACAGAATAAGAAACAAATAAACTTAGTGTAATTAAACAAAAAAAATTAATAGGGCAGATTCACATGAGCCCATTCTATGAGCCAACGGGCCAGCTCATGAAGCTCAAGGGCTTTACTTGCCGAGCTAGCTCAGCACGCCTAGCCAAAATCCGAACTCAGTTCATGAGCGAATCTCTCTTGAGTTATGGACCCGATGCCACCACTAGTGTAAATCAATTGGATGGACAATAAGAGAATTTAAAGTCTCCTGCTGCAGGCTATTGTATGAGCCCAGTAAATAGAACTTACATAGCATCTTTTATATCAAATTGGTGCTTTATATTGTCTTCATTATTGGGAAGAATACAGAGGAAATTACACTAGGACCTATTTTTGAGTTTTAATTTCAAAAATAAGATTTGAAAGTTTTTTTTCACAAAAATCCTGTTAATATTTAAATTATAAATAATAATATTATAAAATTAAAATAATCCACCCCACCCCACCCCACCCCACATCACCTCATCCCACCCATATTCACTCCAAACCCATTTCATTTCCATCTTCCTTCTTTCTATACTCTCCCTCTCTCTTTACCCATTTATTTTCTTCTTCAGCGGTTGACACAGTAGTGATGCCACTTGCTACTCTCTTTTTACCCATTTCTTTTCTTCTTCATTGGTTCTCACAGCGGCAATGCAACTCGTCGCTCTGAGCTTTTACAGCAGCGGCGAATTAATCGTCCCTGTGTGTGTTGCTTAGATTGCGTGCTGTCTGAGCGGGCTCAAAGCGTCGTAAACTTAGATCGTCAGCGGCGATAAGTTTGCAGTTGCATCAGCGAATCTTAGATCAATGCTGCAGCAATTTTGTGGTGGTTTGCGGCAGTTTATGTAACGCTTCGACCCGCATGGATCGAAACATACCCATAGACTGTATACTTAATTAAATAATTAATTATACAGTAACATACCGTATATGCAACATACATCAACAAACCATATATCCAACTAACATACCGTATATGTATCTTATCGGATATGCAACCAACATACCAAATATGCAGCTTACTAAATATGCAACTAACACACTGTATATGCAACTATTGACGTAAAATAGAAGAAAATAAATGTTGCTGCTTTTGTTTTGTCTCAATGGTAATTTCAAAAATAATTTCGTTTGCATAGCTATTGACCCAGAAACTTCATGACATTTTTTAAGTAAAGTAGGAAATTCTTTATATTATAACATATCTAAAAATAAACTTCCATCGGCAACATATGAGGTATTAAAATATTTTTCAAAACCTCGCAGCTACTCGATTTAAAAGGTAACTCAACGTAGTTTACTTAAAATGACATATAAAATTCTACTGACGTTGAATCGATATGATTTCAACTTTTTTCAGTAGCTAACCTATGAGGCTATCAACTGCCACTGATTATGTTGAAAATTATGAATTTTTGAATTCCAGAGCAGAAGTTGAAAATTTAGAAAAAAAGCAACACTAAATCGTTAATACTTTCTTTTGTGGTAAATAGTGACTTGTAATTTAATTTATTTAACACATAACTACTTTTAAACATAACTTATTCATAAAATGTTCTTAGAATAGTTCTACTTATGATGTTCTTAGAAATCTGTTTAAAAAAAAAACATAAATGTTGCTTCGAATTAAAATCGTTGTCACCGGCTTCTTCATAGCATGTTACATTATCCACGCTCCAAGCATTTCAAATCAACCTGTAAGAGGGGAATTAACCCATGAGTTTGAAACTCAATAGTTATCATCGGTACATTTCGTTATCAAATTAGAAATTTCGAATTGTGGATTCATACTGTCACACGTAGAAGAATTTTCGGCAAAATTCGATTTCTATAGTAATATCATAACACGTAGAGTCAGAGAATGATCATTCAAACTATAATAGTGGCGAAACATCGTATCCGAATGTACCAATTCATTCAACCTTTTAACGAAAAATTACAGTTTTAAAACGAAATAAACACTTGTACCTCCACCTACCTTCGTTTGACACTTTTGAATCGATGAAGTTGGACGTAAATATTGCTTCCTGAATGCAACCAATGCCTTTAAACAATTTCCTTCACTTTTCTTTCCCTTACTTGATAATTTTTTTTTGTTCAAAGAATATATATTTCAATGTATAAATTTCCATATATTAGAAAGTGTGTACTTTGGAATTGAAAGGTAAGAAAATGGTTGCATTCATCACTTGCCAATTAAAGAGAGTATAAAATGGATTAATTGGTTAATTATAGTTTCGTTCCTTATGTTATACGTGTGTGTACAAATTTTAAATGTATATGAATATAATTTAAGGTTTAATGATACATTTCAACCTACCAATTATGAGTTTTAATGTCTTGACTATTCAACCAAACTATGAAAACGTGTGTGAGTATGATTTGAGGAAAATGAAATGAATTGGGTTTTTAAATATAAATTCTCACCCTTGGTCCGTAAATTTTATTAAGCTAACAAAGTAAGGGGACAACATAAATCCTAAATTAGAACTTAATAAACTATATTTTACCTATAATTCAGCCATTTTGAAAATAACGCGTACGGAAAATCTTAAAAATATTTACTATCCATAATAAATTTTCACCATCTGGTCCAATCTTTGGGAAACACTAAATTACATCCTACTTTATTTCCAAAATTAATATTTTAAAGAAAACACGCATGACTATTTATGAACTTTCATGAGATTAGAATTATTTAAAACATATAAAACCAGTATTAGGCTTTAAATACCTTATGGCTTGGACTTTCATAACATTAAATGGGCTACATCAACCTACTTAAGAATATAAAATTTTGGGACCTTACAGTTTGTGTGGCGGTTTTTGAGGTGGGCTTTTTTTTTTTTTTTGAAGTGGTTTGTGGTGGTTTTTGAGGTGAATTTGTAGTGGCGGTGGTGATCACATGTTCATAGAGTATATGTTAAATGCCATGTTGATATTTATTGGTGGTGATAAGTCACATGTACCAGGTTATGCATTGGTCACATATAAATATTCACAGGTCAAAGATCAAACAAAACTGATCACAAATCATATGTTTGCATGTTACAAGTCACACTCAACATGTCACATGTCATATTGTGTATATCACAGATCAATGGTCATCGTGCGTAGGTCACAGGTCAGAATCACAAATCAATTAAAATTGGTTACAAATTAATGTTCATGGAATATCTATTTAATTGATAACATATAATGTCCACAGATCAATTAAAATTGGTCATAGATAAATGTCCATAAGATCACATGTCACATGTAACATGTCATATGTTAAAGTACATAGGTCACAGATTAACAATTTTAGAGATCTGCTCACATGCCATTGATATCTCCGACCTCAGTTCTCTGAATTGGTCACAAATTCAATTAACCAGATTTCGACAATGAGAATTGAAGTTATTTGTTTAAGTGAGTACTCCGTAAATTACACCAATGGCTATTTTTCAATTTCTAATTCTTAAAAATAGATATAAATTACACCACCACTGCTTAGTCGCCTCTGAAGAAGATGGTTAGTCGCAGGCGATGCTCAGTCGATGTTTTCCAACGGTCGCTATGTTTCTCCCTCTATCTTTACTATTTGAGCTGATGATTCTTAGTTGCCGCTGAGTAGCGATTAGTTCGCTGCTGAAGAAGTCATCGAAGATTCTGCAGATTCTATCTTTCCTCCAATAAAGTTATTTGGATGCTGGTAACTGAGAGGGTGGATGCCGATGACTGTACGAGGGAGTGGAGACGAGAGTGTGTGCGGGAGTGGGGGTGGATAGATTAATTTAATTTGATATTATTATTATTTAAAACTAAAATATTGAATTAACATCCGACTTTTTGAATTTTAAACTTAATCTTTGAAAATTGAACCAATACATATTTAATACTTGATATATGAATTTTTCCCAAGAATAATATAATGCCTTAAGTATACCCTATTTCAATTTAAGAAAAAACAAGTTTATATTTCAAAAACTTAGGTGATATATATATAGTATATATATAAAAATTCTATTATATTAAATTAGATTCCTAAAATCAAACATTCCATTACCATCTCAAATCAAACTCTCCAAAAATCATTGAACAATTGAGGTCACAAATTGGAAGTTATCAGAAGATCGAACAAATATAGAATTCACAGAGAACTCTTCGGAGAAATCAATGCATAGGACCAATTCTCTTGAACTTGTGACCGATGACCTATGCATTTTGACATGTGACACATTACATGTGACATGTAAATTGTTAAATTTGATATTGATCCAATGGGGCTTGTGACTAGTACTCTTGGGTCTGTGAACTGTAAACATTGATCAGTTACTTATGCAATATTACATGTGACCTATAATATATAAACTGTGATATGTGAACTTGAATCTGTGACTTGTTATCAGTGCAAAAAGACATGTAACATATGTGACCAATTAGTTTTGATCTGTGGCTTGTTGATTGTGACTTGTGACCTGCGAACATAATATGTGACCAGTTCTGTTTGATTTGTAATCTATGCACAATAACTCGTGACCTATCACCACCACCAGTGGATTGTGACCCTTGACCTACAAACGTGATCTATGACCAGTTTTGTTTGATATGTTAGCTATGGAAATTTATCTGTGACTTATGCACATTGATTTGTGACCTGGTATATGTGACTTGTGACCTATCACCACCACTAGACATCAACACAACAATTGACACAATCTATGAACATGTGACCATTGCTAGCACCACTATCACAAAATCACCTCAAAAACTACCACAAAACCACCACAAACCGTTGCAAAACCACCGAAAAACACCACAAATCATTGTAAAACACCAAAAACCGATCAGTTTAGCCAATATGGGAAGGCAAGAGTAGCAGCCCAGAAAACCTCCGCCGCCGGTAGCAACGTCGCAGAAGCAACAAGCAACACTGCGATCTCAATGTAGAAGCCAAGCTATTGCAATTTCGAAAAAAGTTAAGTTCGTGTGCCCAAGCTAGTTTTCTTGGGATAGAAATACTAATGGGATACACATTATGCTGAAGAATTCTTATATTAATGTATATACAATTCAAATTTGTAATAATGCTCCATTCAGATGTAAGCAGTGAGGCTAAAAATGTTCACCAGACATGTTTATGCTGCTTGGGGAGGTGTAGATGTCAAAGTGGATAGCCAATCCAATAAAGCCTTATTAACTTCGTCTGGAACTTCATCGTGTGGACAATGTCCTGCCTGTAGGTTTACAAGGGAGGTATTCGGATAAAACTCCTTGATTCGAAGAGCTTTGGCAGAACCGACCCAAGGATCTAAGTCACCCCAGAGAAGTAGCAATGGGCAAGAGAGTTTGCTCAAGACACTGTCAAGTGTGTACTTCCTTTGGTTTGACATGAATCTTGTCATAAGTCTGCAGTATCAAATGAAAGAAAATATAAGATGTAGGGGCAATATAATTAGTCAGTTAAAAATGGGTGACAAGGGACAGTTTGAATAAGGGATTGTGCTATGGATAATCTTGATCAGCACGTGTAAAAGATTCCGACATACATATAATGATGAAGATTTATGAAAGACTGTCGGAGAGTCTATATGAATGTTTGGTACAGTGCAATAGACAAGATTTTAGCTTACTTTTCTTATTTAATACTGTTAAGTTTCCCTTATCACACATGCCACACGAGTTACTTATTCAGAAAAAAATGTGACAGTAAAAGCTATCTTTTGTTCTATTACTCCTATAAAGCACACACTGCTGATACTACTTGTTCTGCACTGTAACCATTTTCAACTGACCTAATTCACTAACAATTAATTCAGAGGCTAAAAAGCTACAAACAGTTTATTTGGAACTTGACAAAATTCCAAAATAAGTAAAATAGAATAATGGTTTTTATCTACCACAATAGCATGGCTACTCAACTCCAATACACAAAATATAATTTAATCTCAGACTACATGTTCAGAAACTATTTTGATGCTCGATAAGAACTGCGAGAATCTTGATTATGTAAAATGGGAATACAACATACCTGTAATATACTTCACCTGCATTTGGGTCATCCGCTGGCCTTGTAATTGAATCAATGAGATAATCATCAACATTTTCAGCATTTATATATACCTGAAATAAACAAAACATACATTTCATCACGTATATTTCATGCATATTAGATAGATAAGAACTAAGAAGCATCAATATGGACATTGGGCGTGGATATGGATATGTAAACTGTCATATTCTCAATAGAAATTAACGTGTCAAAGACACTATGTACCAGTTATGAACATTATTCAAGTTTATATGTTTACTCGTGTATGGTTTTCTTCTCTATCTCCATAATTGTGCAATTATGACTAAGAAAGTTAAGTTTTATATATTAATCTCATACATGTAATCTGATATGTATATGCAATCTTCTTGATTGGCCGTCTACTCATCTCTGTGCAAGATGGCGTACATGATTGTATAGGCCATACAGACAAAAATATTTCCTTTGGCATCTTAGTAAATAAGTAGTAAATGTTATACGAGATTATAGAAAGTACAACATGTCTAAGGCCTCAAAAAAAAAAAAATTATAACTGTTATAAGATGACAAAAAGCTAACCTCCTGCTATGGCATCACTAAATTATCAAGCAAATTAAAATAATTAGTGCGTTGATTTCTTATAAATATGAAGTCAAACTATTGCTCTAAGTTGCCAGGAGATCTACAAATATTTAATGAGATAACTTATTCCAACGGTAACTTCAACAGGAAATTACCTTATCAAGTTTCTTATTCATTAATCGGTTGAATCTGGATCCTAAAGAATTGGCCAAAGACTTCATTTTCTAATTACCATTTCGAGATATATTATATGGCGTGAAAGATTGTATTATGACATAGAATAAGGACCTTTCTTGCTGGAATTAGTATTTACAAAATTAACTTTGCTTATAGAATTAAAAGTAAAGGTTTCCAATATAAATGTCAAGGACTTGTCTTACACTCTTCAAGACAGATTCAACGCGTGCTCGTTTCTTGGCTTGCCAAAACAAAAATCCAAGAACTACACGCTGAAAAATTTCCTTCAGTGGCTTTACCATGAATCTCTGCAAGGCAGTTTCTTCAGAATCATTGGTTCCACTACTGGCATCCCCAAATTGTCCAGCAGAATTTAGCAATACCACTCCCTTAACTTGATCCCTCAAAGCAGCTGCCGATACCAAAGCAGTGAATCCTCCAAGACTGAAAAATAAATATGTAAATAAATCTTTACTTTGAACGAAGAAAAGGAATTCTTCACATTACACTTAAAGTCCACACAAGATACAGTCATGTTCTTAACAATTAAAGTTTTGTTACTTTATAAACTCATTTCGGATTTGCTAATAATACACATAAATTGGACGAACATGTGCTTGAATGAAAAGGTAACAGTGTCAGATAAAGTAGCATATATCACTATCTTTCAAAAGTATTTATGGCAAAGTGTTCATGAACAAATAATTTAAGTCTCTCATTGTTATTAATAAACGCAAAAAAAAAAAAAAAAAAAAAAAAAAANAAAAAAAAAAAAAAAAAAAAAAAAAAAAAAAAAAAAAAAAAAAAAAAAAATTTCAGTCAAGAATATGGAGCTTCAGAAGACAGAGAGTCAACATATTTCTGAAACAATATGAAACTTTTATTGATATTAAAAATATAAGAGGCAAAGAAGGGCATCCAACTCAACTACAAAACCAACTATGAAGCAATCATATCTCCACAACCTACTTCCTATGAAAATATCTTAGTATAACATCCAATTATTTTTTGGTGTAAGGATCAGATCTCGACAGCAGACTTATTTCTTACTTCACTTAGAAACTCAGTGGCAACACCTGCTCTGATTCTAAGACTGACCATCTGACCATGCTGCTTCCGATTTCTCTCTCTCTCCATGGAAAATACCCAGTAACTGCAAAAGGCGATCTTAACTAACCAATTCCCGGAAGTATCATCATGCAAGGTATTAATCATCCAAGTTAATTCCTGCTCAGATGTTAACTTGCCAACTCAGCATGACCTTTAGCTTGGACTTGTGGAATCAATTATGATGACTAATGGGGTAAACGTCATAAAGCTGGATGACAAATTATTGATATGTTTTAGTTCAGGGCAAGCAAGCATGTAAGTTCAGGGACCAACCAGGTTAACTCCAATATTCTGCAACAAAAAAACGAGGACTAGTCTAATATTACGTAATAGAGCCTGGCTTATCCAGGTTTCTAACATGCCCATAAACCTGAGCATGGTTGAGTTATTTCCCCTTTCTCCATCTTATAATAAATGTGGTCTGAACCTTTTCTCTCAATGTTACCCCAAAAATCTTACTCAATTACATTATCTGGAATACATTTCCAACTTTGGAAGCCATTCTTTCCAGGCTTAAAGTTCTTATTTTCAATTTCTTTTGTTATGTCCCATATTAGGACAATTGTTACACCACCTTGTTAACCAGGCACTTCACAATTTGGTTTTCAACCAATTGCCCAGCATAATGAAGGGAAAAATACACTGAATGGCCTTCACTAATATCCACTTCTAACATATACTAGTACACAAAAGCCTTTCTTGCTTGGCATTACTATAATATGCAAACATAAAATTTCCTACTACACTTAATGATATACTTTTAGCAAATTGAAGTCCCGTTAGTATGGAACTTCAGCCGTACTAATCAAAAAGAGGTGGGGATGATAGTAAGAAGACTGATGCTAATATCCACTTCGGAGACCATTGCCTCACACTTATATAGAAGGTGAGGTCGTAATTGCAACACATGGAAGAAATTGAAGAGCTCTAGGCCTTGGGTATTTGTATCATCGATGTAAGCCAAATTATCACACCTCGAGCTATTTCCTCATGAGATTTCTTCTCCATTATCTCTTCATTTCATCTTCGTACTTCAATTTTTATCAAAAGAATAAACTGCACACTGTTATTGTTGGATTAGAAAGTATCACTGATCAGCCTTGTTCCTCATATGCTGAAAATAATATCCATACAGAAATTTATAAATGCATTGATAGTGAAACACCCTACCAACATATCAGGACTCTATGAGGAAAACATTCTCTAAGAAAGATGGTCATCAATCAAATATGTGATGGAAACTCAGTGATTATAAGGCTTACAAGAAAAAATGCTATGGAAAGCTATCAATTGCAGCAATTAGCTGAAAACCCTGAAATTGCACTGCATCATACCCCACACTCCCCCCCCCAAAATGTATCCTAATAAATAAGGACGTATGAAAAGTGGGTAGTACTTGTGGATCTTATGAAATGTGTAGATAAAAAATGATTTGACGAAGAGAGTTTATAAACGCTTCCAAAACATAGGCTAAATAGAAAAACATTTGCTGAACTTAATGCTCTTTGGGATGGAGTTCCACAGTCAATACACTGAATATCATTTTTATTTATTTATTTATTCTTATCTACATGATAATACATAAGCACCTTATAATAATGATTCTTCAATGAAACATAGAATAGCACAGTACTCCAAGGCATCAATGTGCCCTTAAAAAGTGAAGTAGGCACGATTTGGATACAATATGGATACAACAATATAGATTAATTAAAAAATTAGGATATGTAAGTATGTATATTAACGTAACCTATTAAAAGATAGAGAGCACGTGGGGTTAGTTGGAGAATAAGACCATAGAGCCGTTGAGAAGATTTAGCCCTATTTTACAGCCATTATTTGGGGGAAATAGAGTTTCGAATGGTGATTTTTAGGAGAATGTGTGATTAACAAGTAGGAAAAAATTTTAGATTTACATGCAAAATATTTTATTGTGTGTATGTGCAGTTGAAAATGAGTACGTAGAAAAAAGAGTTTGAAAATAATGGCTATCAAACAGGGACTTAGTATTTTGTTTTCAGTTTTACATTTCTATTTTGCACGTTCATTTCGGTTTTGCATTATTGCTTCTGCTATTTATTTCTTAGGAAGTACCCAGTCATTTCTGCATGTAAGTTGAACGTGATTTTTAGGCTTTGCTTATATAAACCAAACTTTTAGTTTCAATAAAAATCAAGCATTCAATTCAGTAAATTGTGGTTCTACTCTCACCCAAAGAGAATACATTCTGAATCATATTCATCTGTTCTGACTGGGGCCTATCATTGGTATTAGAGCAGGTTGGCAATGGTGACCAACAAAGAAAGAATTGAAATCCTGGGAGTTGGGCTTGGCAGTTTGCAGGATGGCATTCTCGAATAGAGCTGAGAATGGCTGATAAAGCTAGAGCAGTTGGAAGAAACACTCAACAAGTTGTCTGAAATGATTATTGCGACCAAAGGAGCATCAAGTCATAGTAATTATGATCGAGTTGGCTCTTCACATTTGAACTGAGATGAGATGGAGGGTTGACATATTTTTCCATCCAAAATGGCGAAATTAGAGTTTCCACGTTACTCAAGAGATGACCCAACCGAGTGGTTCAATCGGGCAGCGCAATTCTTCTAGTACGAGGACACAGCAGAAGACCGGAAAGTGTCCTGGCATCTTTCCACCTCGAAGGAGAGGCTAACTGAAAGTTACGAGTTCGACCCAACTAACAACTAGACGTGGGGAGGGTGAATAGGTGTTTGTATGCGAAATTTAAATTTGTTAATAAATAAAAGCAACAAGACATGATTATTAATTTTATTCAGAATTCACATGCAATACTATCCTAAGTTGAATTATCGCAATTGATATATTGCATAAAAATAAACAACACCACGAAATTGTTAACGGAGAAAACCCATCGTGGGATAAAAACTCCTCGCCCAAGTGAGTAGTATCCACTATAAACAATAAAGACTTCGAGACTGTTCAAACTCAATAAAACCTTAGTGCTTTTTGACCTCCTGTCTGTAATCATCGTGGCCCTCCTGGACTGTGTGCTTCTACACCTGCTCCCAACCTTCTGGAACCGTTTATCTTAGAGATGGCAAAAAGACCCATTCAACCCAATACCCGTGGGGCACCGCCCCATTCGGGGCGGGGATTACCCGCCTAACCAAGTAAATGGGGCTGGGGTCATTACTCCGAAGTGAATATGGGACGAGTACGAGAAATATAGTCCTCGCCCCGTTCAAAGTTAATTTCAAATTTAAATTTTTTATCAAATAAAAATAATAGATTTATCATCATTTTTAAAAAGGACATAAGTTGTTTTAAACAAATTAGTAAAACAGTAATCATATTTACTAACTAAAGACAAAAGTAAAATAAATAAAAAATAAAAAATAAATGGGGGTGATGAAGGGAACAGGGTCTTGTCCTGCCTCGAACTACTTTAACCAGGTACGAGGATGTGATGTAATACAAATATATGACGGGACGAGGGTGGGATTAGTCGACCCGTCACATACCCGCTACGTTGTCATCTCTAGTTTATCTCCTGTGGATCACCTAAGAACTTTTCTTTCTTCTTCAACTGGAACTCCGATCACCTTCCTCGATCTTCAGAACTCTGATAGATTATGCGAAACTATGGGTTTTGTTGTTTTGATTATATGGATTTAATGTTTTCAATAATTTGGTTGAATCAAGAGGAGATTGAATAATATGTAAGATGTATAGAATGTAATCTCTTTGATAAAACAATATTCAACCAAAACTTTTCACGACTTGGGGCTTGTATATCTATAGTATCTAGGTTTTAGAGGTAGTATATGATATATACTGCCACGTTTTTGCTGAATAATTCTCCAGTATATATTGCCTTTAATTTATAGAATATTACAAAGATATACAAGGAAAGCTGTTATATTATACAATCAAGAAAATCCCTAATTCTATGCGAGTTATAAAGATATACAAGGAAATATTTTATACTATGCAATCAATGAAATCCCTGATTCTATGCGGGTTATACATGGAAACTAATAATCAAATTAAATAGTAAATATCCTCTGATACCCCCTTCGAATTGATGTTGGTGAGTCCATAAGCATTAATTTGTTGACAAGAAAGTTATGACGATGGCGAGTCAAGGATTTGGGTGAAGATATCTATGGCCTGTTGAGCAGTGAAAACATGGGGAAGAGCAATGACATTGGAATCATAGGCATCCCGAATGTAATGCTAGTTCACTTCAATATGTTTTAGTGCGTTCATGATACACAAGATTAGATGCAATCTGAATAGCACTAGTATTGTCACCATGTGGTGGCGTAAGCTGTGATTGAGAAACACCAAGTTC